>CABFWB010001733.1:0-30460 GCA_902151455.1 Timema bartmani | reverse complement strand
TCGGCAAAATGGTTTTAAGGGCTCCGGTATGATGCGTAAATTAACATTTTTTATAATAGCTCCGAAACTATTTGAGATATGAAATTACTTAGCATTACAAATATGTATATATATTTATAATAAAAATATTTTATTCGAAACATATTTTTATAAAATCAATAACTTTCAATCTATATGCAATTATATACATATTTTTAACTTTTTGGACATTAAAGTTTTAAGTATTGTGACCGTAAAAAAAACTAACCTGAAATGTTGATGGATGTCGACGTCTCATGACCCCCTCAACCCTAAAAAATAGTCTTTGCAATGCCGTCTGTCTGTGTGTCTATTAAAACTTAAAATGAAGAGTAGTTTAATAAGGGGCGAAAAGACAAAAAATAGATTTTCTCAAAATCGGCACTAACGATTTTGATTAAAATTCGTATCTAGCCTTGATTAAGATTATGTATAAACTGGCTATTTTTATTTTCCCATGAAAATGAATTTTAGGGTACTTTACAGAAGCTGAAATTTCCGTATCTCCGCAACTATTTGAGATACTAAATAACTTATTATTGAAAAAGTGTAGTAGCATTAAAAATAAAAATTGTTTATATGAAATATTTTTTTATAAACCAACAGTTTCTGAGATATTGGAAAATATATTAATACAATTTTTTGAACTTTAGTTGTAAAGAGATACTACTTAAGTTTTAACGCAATAATTCTCCAATGCCATACAGTACTTAAATATAAATAAGTCTTTCAAAAAGTTTTTATTTTTCCTTAAACTTCTTAGGAGAAATGTTTGTACAACAATGATCTATCTCCTTCATTTTAGACTCAATTTTCAATATTTACATTTTTTATTGGTCAAAATGATTATAAATGAGGAATTTAATAACAATGAGATGAAATGAAGATGTGCAACACCTAATAAAGTGTCGAAAATGTTAACCGGAAGTCGAAATTTTAATACGAAGTGTTGACCCTTGTAGACCCAATATTGATATTTTTTATCGGTCCAAACATACAAATGAGGACATTAATTCTTTAAAAATAAAATTTAAAAATTTAAAACCGGGACTCAATTTTTTTTTACATAGGTATGGTGTAATATATTCTTGGGTTTGCTAATGTATATTATTTCGTTTAACATATGTCACGAGCTTTGAGTAAATATCTCCATTTTCAAACAATAGAGCGTAAAAGTCCGTGCGGAGTTCCGTACCATTTATCTTACTTCTACTCCACATAGTCAGCGCTGACGAACTAAACCAGGGTGTAGACACCGAGGTCATGGAAACAGACCAGGCCCGACTGACATCACTGGATGGGACTCATTCAGAAAACCTTCCATAGCGAAGAAAGATGAATCTACCGTATCCCAGAACATCCTACTTCCGGTGTGTTGGAAAGAAAAGAGACTCCACTTCCTCCTTCCATGTCGACACCCTACCCTCTTTCTTGTTATCCTCTCCTAGGGTTTTGACGCTATATAAAGCCCGGGGAGGAAAGGTATTGCACAGACACAGATACGTATACAGATTATTGATCTTTATAATATAACTGGATGGACATCTGTGGCTGAAATTTTCGAGCTGTCGTCTTCATTCCATTGAGTAAGAGAGAAGGAAACTTTCGGGTATCTCTTTCTCTCTTACATCTATGCAAGGCAAAGTGGCATTTTGACATAGTTCAATAATATGATTGGATATATGAGATACATCAATGCGTGAGTAGTTAAATGAAATAAATATGTTAGTAAAAGCTTTGAAGAGCGTATCAAAGTTCGAAACTGTTAGTTTTTTCTTTGAACAAGTTGATGTAATCTAATATATACGATGATTTTTGAAGGAAGCTTGCTTCTAAGGCTTTATTTCGTACCAGAATTCTACCCTATAGCTGTATTTAATTAGGATAAAATACCTTCCAGAAGGAAACTTTTACTTCCGTTCTAAACGGACGTTTATCCTACCAAAATATATATATATGATATTATTCTTGTATGAAATAAAGCCTTACAGATTGGGATTATTACTAAATTCAGGGTTTAGTAGATACCGTACTTCCTATAAGCCTATAACTTAATTTATAATTTGAACGTAAGACTTCTACACAAAGTATGTCATTCAAACAAATGTAATACAGTTTATAGCTAACTTGTTTCATTATAGTTATCGAACTTCCAACATAATATGGTTTTTGAAAGTAATATAAAATATATGATCCAACTTTTAAAAAAGAGGCAACTACTCAAAGTTTGTCATTCAAACAAATGTAAGTTACACCTTTGTCCTTGGCAATGTGTATGTGTATGTCCAGCCAATTATATTATAGAGATCAATGATACAGAGATACAGATACAGGTACAAAGGACATTGAATGATAGAAGACACAAGCGCACAGTCAGCCAAAAACTCTCGACGCTAACTTGGTTGGAAACACTAAGTTGGTAGTAATCTCTGAAAATGTAAGCAACGCATATATTGTAACTTTTCTTCCCATCAGGAAAATATCCAGTTTGAATTACGCTAGCTAACTTAAGGAAGTTTCAATTAAAGAAATTATTCGTAACTTCTAATATGCATAGAATATGCTATAAATTAACTGAAATATTTAAGTAATTTCCCCTCTGGATAATGTCATAATTCTAATTATGGCATATTAGGGACCATAGTGAATAATTATGTTAACGTCATTCGACCTGAAATATTTACTAAAGTCCCTTCAGGAATAAGATTAATTTATTTGTCGTCCTTGTGACATCTTATGTTCCATTTTGTGAGTTGCCGTGTTTGAGACGGAACTTTATTGTAGAAGATTGTCAAGGTGAAATTGATCTTAGAAATTGTGCTTTGCTGGTAAAATATAAGTTTATGAAATATTGCAAGTGTTGTTCTATCAGAGAGTATAGAAGTAAAGAAGGTTGTAGCTTTCTTATTTGCAACTATTGAATATTTTGTATAGGAGAATAACTTTGATGTAATTTACTATGATATAATTTGTATACATAAAATCAGACCTTTTTGTATGGTCTTTACTAAGACGTAATTTAATTATTTAAAGAAGTTGAAGAAGTTAATGAAGTTGTTTTCTTGTTAAATTTCAGTCCTTATCTAAAGTTAATATATAATAATTTTTTTAATGTTCCCCATCTGCGTCCACTTTACTTTCTGATTATATATTTACCTTTTTATTTTACAATAAAATATCTATTGCTTTAAAACTATATTGACGTATGGACTTTCCTTTTTGTGGATTCCTCACATGCCCTCTCACCTTAGCGTTAATTTATTTAAGTTCACTCGTCTTTTACTGTCCAGTAAAATTGGGGCGTTCAGCCCGAGGAATAATTAGCAGAGGTGTTCCCAGGGTGTGACCGATGTATCTTAGGACCCAAGCAGCTTTTACGTCAGCCGTAATTGTTTCCGTGGTGCAGAAATGTTCAAATTTAGTAAAATATGACTTGATGTCCTCAAGACGAGAGTAAAAAGCAGAAGACTTCGGCATGTTGAGAGTGATGTTTTACGAAAATTGCACACATGATAGCAACACATACGATACCAGACAAAAAAGAAATTCATAGTTCTGGAAATAAGAAAACAATAATCACTCATCACCAGTTTTTATGACTTCACTGGAGTTTTTATAGGATTGAGGAAGTTATTAGCAATTTGAAGATTTAAACATGATGTTAACATATATGATATGCCATTAGAAGACAAACAAAGGCTAGCGCAGCCATTACATTGTCAAGAAAACAGGAAATGGAAGAGAGACAAAATGATAAAAAAAAACTCAGTCTTCTGGCTGACTATATAACACCTTTGACCAATAATGAAACTTACAAAGACAAACAATTAATAAAACTTGAGTATTATGAAGAATTACTGCAATACTGACGTGCACTACATTTCATTTAAATCTATCTACTTTCTTATGAATGGTACACTATTTATTATTAGTTATGCGCTATGAATGAATAATTATAAACGCAGCCTTAGGTACCTAAAACAATAAATCTAAAACTGTTAGGTTCAAACTTCTCTACTATACTTGAATTGCCCGCGTGCTAATATGTTAAGATACTAGCGCTTTATGCCTTCAATATTATGTTTATCAAATTTGGCTGGCTAAACTGAATCCCTTTTGTTTAATATAAACATGGCTGTGACAAATATTGCTTTTAAGTGGCTCTCGATTTTAGAAAAAGAGTTTGATGTGGCATTTGTCAATTTAAAAATAACTATTGGTAAGATTTTACTAGTATATTATATTTTTAATTATTCGCACATTCAGTTTTTAATAATATCTAATCGTATTCTTGAATCAGGCTTTAGAAAACCATTAACAATGATACTCTATGAAGATTTGAATAGATAAAATAAAAAGCCGAAATACTTTATTGTTCTTTGCCAGTCAATTATATTTTTTTTAAATATTTACTGGTTGAAACAACGGAGTTTTTTACTCATATTTATGAAACCAAGGTGCATTTAATTAATTTTGTTTGGTTTTGCATTCTTGTCAACACAGCGTTCTAAATTTAAATTTCTTGGGTAGCCATGTTATTTGATTTATTGTTAACGCTTCTAGTATTTTCTTTCGACGATTTAGTTCAAACAGAAAAATGGATGTACTTGCTCGATCTATCGAGTGGCTCTTTAGAATAAAGAATAAGTTCAATAATGCGTGTGTGCATTTAGATACGACTTTAGGTAAGTTTTTATTTATATACAATATTTAATTTACTTACAAGTATCACTTTTAATAACTTCAAATCGTATTCTTTAATTAGATTTTAGCAAGCTGTTGGCATCCAACGATCTTCAGATTTGAATTGATACAATGTGTGGCTATAATATTTTATCATTCTTTAATTCTGGATCTGTTTTTTGTAATATTTATTAGTTAAAACATAATATCAGAAGTATTTACTCATACTTTTAGAATCAAGATGCAATTTAATATTACATTGTGTTATTTTACATTAATTTATAAACAAAGTTGAAACATTCTTAATTTAAACTTCTTGTGTTAGCCATCTTATTTTTCATTGTTAGACCTACTTTAATATTCTATTTTTCATTTTGTTTTTACATTGGCAGGTTTAATTGTCGCGATTTACACCTTAAAATCTAAGGAAATATTATATGGTTGGATTTTAACTAAATATACCTGCTTTTGTCAGAGTTTACTTGATTGTATCTTGGCCATTGTAATAATCAAAAACACCCAAGTCACAGACATAATTGAACTTATATTGTTTGTTGGGGTTTAACTAAATTAGTTACTGTTTTTAAAGTTAACTCCTCCTTCAACAATAATTTTAAACTATGTAATTGCCTCTAGAATGCACCATTGTTTTTCTTTAATGATAATCTTTTGCCATTTATTGAAAGTAGCCAAGAGTGTAACAAAATAAGGCCTACTCTTACAATAATATTGTCTCTGTAACCAAATAATTACATTTATTTCCATTATATTGATATGCCATAATAGTTACCCAATTAACAATTGAGGTGGCACAAATCCAAATGCTGTAGGAAAATAGAAAGTTTTTGAAGCAACAACTTTGTCTCCATTGTCATTACGTATCTAACACCACCTTACACTGTCAGTCTGTGCAAGTTTTATGGAAATTTAGATATCACTTAAGATGCTTTACACATTGCCATTATTAGTGTGTACAATACAAATTTAGGCAGTAGGTTACCTAATTGCATTTCAAACCACAACCCAAGACTTGGTAAAATATGTTTTAAAATGACAATCAGGGTTAGGGATAATGATGACTTAATAATTAGGTAATGAAGAAAACCTGAAAGGATCTAGCGAAAGTCTGATTTTCAATGGAAGCACATTATTTGAGAACTAAGATCACGTTGCTACAATGGTGGGACAAATATTACAATTGTATTTACATACATTCTATTTACATTCTTGGTCCATTTAATTAATTTGCATTTAACAGGGTGTTAGACAAGGTTGTGTTATGTTCCCATGGTTGTTTAATGTGTTCATGGATAAGTGTCGGAGGGATGCTTGCGAGGACATGGTTGGTGTACAATTTGACAATGTGAATCTGAGAGTGTTGTCATATGCATATTATGCCGTAATAATGACTTAGGATGAAAGTGACTGGCAGAATGCATTTAATTGTTTAAATGTAGTGACAGGTAGAATGGATCTTTGTATGAATGTCTTCGAAACTAAGTAACTAAACTTGGTTACTTGACCATTTAAAATTTTTTCTTGTAGTGTTAACCCTATAGGACAGTTTAAAACCACCATTATTTAATTTTTATTAACACTATTTTCAACATGGGGGCCATTTTTATATCATGCAGGGTGTCTACTGGGTCATGAAAGTCACTAAAGTCATGGAAAAGTTACTAATTGCCAAAAAGGCCACGAAATTCCTTGAAAAGTCAAGAATTTTACATATTTAAGTCATAAAGTCACGAAAATATCTTTGTTTGTATTTCCCGCGCATTGTAACAACGCAAACTTGTTAAATAGTGATTCACCCACTACCCATAATGCCATGCATTAGCCACAAGTTTCCTGATTGTTATTACCATGATACCAAAGAAAAGGTTAACATTCACCATCTAGTTAAAGTTTAATGTTGTGTGTGAGTGCATTATGCCTATATATGTGTTATATAATGTCCAGCCGTTTACTGAAGGAATTTTGTGGTCAAAAAAGGTCACCAAAAGTCACTAATTTGTGTTTCTCCAACTCGTTAGACACCTTGTCATGGCGCACAGCATTTGTAAGGTTTTACGGTAACTTAATTATTTCAGCAGTGGTAAGTCCTAGGACAAATTTACAAAGACTATGATGTTAAGCATATTATAGGCTACAATTTTGTTAAGGTATACTATGCTTCTAAAAATATGTCTTCATCATTAATTTTAAGGCCAAAGTTTTGTATCGCAATCGCTAAAAAGGTCATCTTCAGGATTATTTTTAGGGCAGAAGGCAGTTTATTTAAGGATTGAATTTTCTTTTTTTTTTTTGGAAGAACAGATGGACTATTAGTTTATGCTAAAATGATTTGAAGATTGAGAGTTTTATAATTTTTTTTCCACACAGTCATAAAGATGTACCTACTTTTAAAAAAAAATATTAACTTTCTTTACGGTCCAATATCTCTGGTGGGCAGTTATTTAAAAATCTGAAATTTACACAAATTAAAGTACTCTATGTTAAGTAACTTTAGTTAAAATTTTGAGTTTGAGATTCAAGTGGTTTAAGAGATATAGCCTTGCAAAAGTCATAAAAAATTCAATAATTTGCATTAGTTAAGGTACACTTAATTTTGTATTTTAGTGTTTATGGTGTAAATTATCTTTTAGAATGCAACTAAAAATGCTAAACAATCCAAAAATTAATTTTAATAATTCACATACTTGTTAAAATAAAGGGGTGTATAGGTTTATAGACAACAAAGTTAATTTAGGGTAGGCTTACATATGTAAATTTTGAAATGGAATCACATTATATTATTATTTAGAACAAGTTAAGCTTTAAAATACTCACATTATCTTATTTAGTATATTTGTTTAACATCATTGAAATTTCTACATATAGTGATTTGGGGAATATTGTGTGAGGGTCCAGTTGCTGGGCTGAGCTTTCTCATCACGTTTGTCAGTGGCACCCATACTTTGTCCTCAAGTGGCATCTTGAAGGAAGTTCTAGGTCCTCGCACTCTTCTGACTTAGATGTTAAATAGCATCTCATTATACTTTCTGAAATTGGAACATAGCGATGAAATGGCCGTGTTCCAAGAATTTGCTGGCACTTGTCAAATCTGTTTTTCAACTCTTCTTGACGAGTAATTATTTCTTTGTCTTTAACATAGATGCATGTGATCCCCTTTTATATTTTGTAGGTACTAATTATTAGAATGTGTAAGAGATGAGGAAGGTTGATTTTAGAGGAATTGTACCCTCATTTGTGCGGAGGAAGAGTACTTAGAAAAAGCTACCCTCTGTACACCCGACTAGGATCAAACCCTGACCTTCCCGTCATCGTCCGTCCAGTCTATTGAGAGAATGATGCCTTAGACTGTATGGCCACAAACACAGCTTCCTTCACAATCATTTAGGCCTACTTTACATTAATGTACAGTGTTAATACATTTATAAGCTTTTAGACGACTATTAATGTTTTAGGCTAATGTGAACTATGATTGTGCTACACTCCCAAGTCATAATTTGGCCAATTTATGTAAATCTGTTTTGTTCGGCAGGACAAGGTAAATACTGTCCATTATCTTGTTCTTTTACAAAAATGTATGTTTTAGTAAATTAAATTCTAAATGTTAATGTGTTTAAAAATAAATAAATTAGGCCTACCAACAATTGGTTAAATTGCTTTATTGAAAGTTAGGCCTAAACTTACACACTTTAAATGTTCATATCCACTTTTGGCGCTTTATGTATTGTTTTGTTATTTATTGACAGCTGTAAAGTTCATAGAAAAATGAGACTAGTTGTTGTATGGATAGATTTAATTTTGTCTTAAGCCTATGTCATTTAAGCTTAGTCTCTTTCAAAAAATATGTTTTAGAATGCAACTAAAAATGCTAAACAATCCAAAAATTAATTTTAATAATTCACATACTTGTTAAAATAAAGGGGTGTATAGGTTTATAGACAACAAAGTTAATTTAGGGTAGGCTTACATATGTAAATTTTGAAATGGAATCACATTATATTATTATTTAGAACAAGTTAAGCTTTAAAATACTCACATTATCTTATTTAGTATATTTGTTTAACATCATTGAAATTTCTACATATAGTGATTTGGGGAATATTGTGTGAGGGTCCAGTTGCTGGGCTGAGCTTTCTCATCACGTTTGTCAGTGGCACCCATACTTTGTCCTCAAGTGGCATCTTGAAGGAAGTTCTAGGTCCTCGCACTCTTCTGACTTAGATGTTAAATAGCATCTCATTATACTTTCTGAAATTGGAACATAGCGATGAAATGGCCGTGTTCCAAGAATTTGCTGGCACTTGTCAAATCTGTTTTTCAACTCTTCTTGACGAGTAATTATTTCTTTGTCTTTAACATAGATGCATGTGATCCCCTTTTATATTTTGTAGGTACTAATTATTAGAATGTGTAAGAGATGAGGAAGGTTGATTTTAGAGGAATTGTACCCTCATTTGTGCGGAGGAAGAGTACTTAGAAAAAGCTACCCTCTGTACACCCGACTAGGATCAAACCCTGACCTTCCCGTCATCGTCCGTCCAGTCTATTGAGAGAATGATGCCTTAGACTGTATGGCCACAAACACAGCTTCCTTCACAATCATTTAGGCCTACTTTACATTAATGTACAGTGTTAATACATTTATAAGCTTTTAGACGACTATTAATGTTTTAGGCTAATGTGAACTATGATTGTGCTACACTCCCAAGTCATAATTTGGCCAATTTATGTAAATCTGTTTTGTTCGGCAGGACAAGGTAAATACTGTCCATTATCTTGTTCTTTTACAAAAATGTATGTTTTAGTAAATTAAATTCTAAATGTTAATGTGTTTAAAAATAAATAAATTAGGCCTACCAACAATTGGTTAAATTGCTTTATTGAAAGTTAGGCCTAAACTTACACACTTTAAATGTTCATATCCACTTTTGGCGCTTTATGTATTGTTTTGTTATTTATTGACAGCTGTAAAGTTCATAGAAAAATGAGACTAGTTGTTGTATGGATAGATTTAATTTTGTCTTAAGCCTATGTCATTTAAGCTTAGTCTCTTTCAAAAAATATGTATCATTTCATCTTTTGTAAGTGCAAACATTTGAAATATATGAAACTTAAGAACACGACTTAAATTATATTGATTGTGAGACAGTGAAAATTTTATTATATTAGTGATAGACATATTTACCTTCATTATAATATTTTATGCTTTTTTTTTATCACCATCTTACTACCTTTTAAGGTTATACTCATATGATACTTAATTACTATAATTGGCTAAGGATGAGGAAGGAGGTAATCATTTGCATGGAAGAAGAGTGGGAAACAATTTAGGAAAACCACCCTCACTAGATCTGACCAGGATTCGAACCTTGATCTCCTAGTCTTAAGAGGACCAGTCTAACAAGCGAAGCCTCAAACCATTTAGCAACTGAAGATGGTGATTCAACAATTTCTTTAAAAAAAATGACAACTTACCCCAGGAATCAAACCCAGAACCTTTAAATTATTATGTAAATGCTCTAATTACTGAGTTCTCCAAGACTTGTCCCATGCTCAGGGTAATTTTTTATTCACATTTTAGACAGAGTCTGTGATCGACACACGAAAATCATCAGCTACATAGGAATGATCATTTAAGATCACAAGCGATCAGTTAACGCAGCCACCTTTATCCTACCAATATTACAGTAACAATTGTACGAATATGCATATCATGATAGATTAAATAGCCAAGCTATTATATTTGTTAGTTACGATTATAATTACATATAAATATCATTGTTGTGTGACAATGCTCTTACTGCTTAGCTGTCTGATACTATGGACAATCATCACATACTGAATCAGTTTTTAAGGCTGGAACACTTTAGTGCGGGCCCGGCACGCTTTGAATCCGCTACCATTAGTTAGAGGGGTGGCCATCAGGACGGTGCTATTCATATTACAAAGGCATCAAAGTTGTTTACATCTGCAGCCGAGTGCTTTGTTTATACATTCTTGTTAGCCCTTAGATATGTTTTCCAACAGACCAAGAACTGTGAAAGATGGTGTATTATTTGCTGTTATAAGCTTTATCCTGCCTTGTATGACATGGTATTATGTATGTAATAGTGATATGGCAAAGATAGGGGTTAGGTATAAGGGGTGGAGGGTTCTTACAAGTAGAATTCTATGGTTCGGTACTTTACAGGTCCCAATGGTGCTGGACTAAAGTGTTTCAACCTGCACACACAAATGAAAATTAATTTCTTGGAGACATATTGTCAGCTATGAGTTGCATGGGACTGTGGTTGTGGATAACTCTTAGTGGCCCATACTTTAACAGGGTGTCCAGTGACTTGGAAAACAGGGAAAAGTCGGGGAATTTTATATTTCTGGAACGTTCACATATTCACAAAAAAATATTACACAACTTTAATTTTTATTTGTAATAATAATATATTTCTTCCAGTTCATACACACCTTGAATCTATTTTTACACAGCTGTCCCAGTTGAACGTACTAATCTCAATGTCAACATGTGAGTTTCAAGTTGTCTTTTCAATGTTGTTCTATAGGTCTCTAGCCAAAATTGTGTCATGGCTATGTGCATGCACGAGAATTGATTACGCTAGGCCTATAGGAAGAAGAAACTAAAAAAGAAAGTGTCTCACAACAATTTTAAACTATATTGATGTAATGCAATCTTTTAATTTCTAAATATGATCTCGCTGAGATTGCAATACCTTATAGCTCAACACTTTGGGCTGATAACTTTTATAACACCTGCATAGAGTGACTTAATCTCAGAATGCATATGTGTCTAAAAATATTATCGTGATCTTAATAAAAAGAAATTTGAATATATAGTGACCGGGAATGTTGGAAATTGGCTCTGGAAAACCTGGAAAAGTTAGGGAATTTTAAAATATAGCTTGGCTGAACATCATATTTAACTTGTTACCACAATTAGACTCAATCCCAACAACTAGTGAATTATGGGTCTTGTTAGGAGACAAACCAGTATGGCTCAATGGTAGGGCATTGGTATTCAAAACCAAAGATTCCAGGTTCACTCCCTGTGTCCAGGTTGTCATTTGTCAACTAATTGAAATCATCATAGATAGCATGCTTTTATTAAAACTGACTTCCTCTAGGAATTTTTTGACTTTGTTGCTTGTGAGAGTGCTTAAAAGTGTCCCTTATTACTCATAGTATATATTATTGTCAAACTCGCAAATACTAACGGGAGCTGCCATAAGTCCATCACTATTCTGACAAACCGTCGGTATCAACCTTACACGATCAGTAATACTGACATTATACAAATTATATCAGTAATATTGAACATGTGAGGCGCCCTTAGCAACATAGTAAAATATTATTAATTTAGATTGCAAAAAATATGTTTGTATTTTTTTAAAGGCCCTTCCTATTAAAATTTAGCCTTATTAGTTTACGAATTTTTATGCCTAAAATCTTCTCCAGGGGTAACCTTATGATATCTGGCTACCTTTTAGGGTAAATGAAGTGTGTATGCATTTGCATGGAGATAGAGCAGGAAACCATTTAGGGAAAAAACCACCTTCAGTACACCCAACCTGTATTTGAACGGGGCCTACGAAAGCTAACGGGCCTGCATGCTTCTGCGGTGACGTCACGAGAGCAGTCCCACTACAGCTGTAACTAGCGTGCGTTTCCCATATGCTATTCCAACAAATCATGTTCTGTTGAAGCTTTATAAGCTTTATACGTTGTAGTTTTTTCACAACTGGATTGATTTTATTTTGTCAACCACAATCATTACTCCCCTCATAATTTCTTACGCCATATATATTATTCGAATCTAATAACTTGAATCAATTGTGTGTTAGTAAAGTTATTAATGTTAAGTACAAATTATTGATGAACGATATATGTAATTTACATTTTTACTAGATTTGAAAAAAATTAACTGTGATCTTAATTCTAAGCTAGAATATAATACTTGCTCCTAATTTATTGGGAAATATAGTTAGCATGTTTTCAAATCTTAAATTTACTAAAAGAACTAAAAACATGACTGAGCATCAACATAATACTGGCTACATGTTGTACAAAGTTTGAGATACACACAAATTTACTTGATTTTGTTAACAAGAAAGCTTCTTTAATTTATTTTTTTCGCTTTTCTTATATTGTAGTCTGTCTTTCAGAATTTTTGTATAATTATTAACTATCAATTATTAATATATTACAGACTATTTCAATTAGGTACTTTTTTCTAAACTAAAACTAGATAAGGTTGTCCACACTTAGTGCAGTTTTTAGTGGTCAACCCACAAAATTCTCTTCTCAATTACATTTCGAGTTCGTATTAAAAACCTTTTTGTGATTTTTTGTCCAAAAACATTTCTTCGTATAAGTATGGTTTGATGTAAACACTTGAATAGTTTTAACACTTACACTAACAGTTGAACGTTAACGTTGTTAACTAAAACTCTCCACCCTTTTAATCGCCACTTTGTTTTCTGTTTCGAGAATGGTTCTAAATATTGACCACAAGTTACAAGACTGTTCATGTTCATTGCCTAACATTCTAAAAATGTTTCTAGTAATATCTACACCTTTAACATGAATCGTACTAGCTAAACTTCGATTTATACTTACACATAGAAAAATTGAAGGTGAACTTTTTGTGATATTTATTTTAACAAAGGCTATTTTATTTTCATCATTAATGATTGTATATTCTAACTCTTGCTTGTAGTGCTTTGAAAAATTTGATTTGAAATCAAAGAAATTTTTATTTTGAAAGCAAGTACTTTTTTTTAATTGTTTCATTTTACCTTTGTTTTTCATCTGGTGTTTTTATCTTTTTTGGGGAAATTTTTGATAAATATGCTGGCTGGTTTTTTGATATTATAGGAAATGATCCATATATTAATTTAGGCCTCTCTCTTTTACATGTTAATACTGTTCCGTCTGGCTGTGTTACGTTATCTTCCCTAATTATTTTACAAAATGTTTTCAGTAAAATGTTATTCACAAACCACAGACATATTTGTGGGGACGAACTTAACTCTATGAATGGCACGAGTCCATTTATCTTTAAAAATACGTCTGTAGGAAACTTGAATACAGATTTTAAGACATCACTATTCTTAGAGTCATAATTTGATTGAAATCCGGGCACACAACATAAGGCATGACTCTTATAACGCGTTGTATAATATTATACCGTAAAAGTAAAATTTAATAATTTATTCTAACACAAAAGCATACAACAATAGTGACATTATAAACAGTCCCTAACAATCGAACAAAACACAAAACTATTATGTAATATAATGTCTAACACGTCCAAACAACGCAGCAGAATGCACTAAATGCTATGAAATCCAAGCGGCGGGAAGGACCGCTACCATGACGTCAGCTTAGTGGTGGGGGTAGAGCATGCAGGCCCGTTAGCTCTCGTAGGCCCGATTTGAACCCTGATCTACCCGCAACCGGTCTAACACTAGTCTGACATGCCAGACCATGTGACCTTCAATGTAGGTCCTATCTCGATTGATCTCATTTTAATTTGACTAAAACAAAGTTAGTATAACTCACCAAATAAATTATGTTTATGTTGCTAGGTTAACTTTTCCAAGATTATAGGTGTTTGTTACAATGAGTAAGAAATGCTTTCTCTAAAACACACAAGTACCTACGTACATATGCATTATCTCCATGGATAATTCAAGTTCCTACAGGCTTACAACAAATGTATCAGTAATCAAGAATTTGGGAAGTAGACAACCACATTTTTTTTTTCCTTAATCATTTTATGTGAGGACATCCAAAGTGCGGTGTTACCATGAGTGCACAATTCTGACTTTGTATTTTCATGCTTCCCCACCACTGACATACTTCTTTTGTTCTTTCGAAAGTTATTTAATTTCTTCTCTTGAATATCAATGTTCATAAAGGTGCTAGCAGTCATTGAGTTGTTTGTTTTATAAAGTACAATATGTTGAATTGTTTTTATTTAAGGTGTTTGTTTTCTGTTTTATAAAGTACAATATATTGGGTTGTTTTTTATCTAAGGTGCTTTGTTTGTTTTTCCTATGCTTTGTTGCAGAGCTGCTCCTTGTTGGTGACTTAGTTCTTCTAGTGTCTCTTCATGAACATCTCATTGGAGTGATCAGGTTTTATAGTTTTTTTTAACAGGATTGATGGTGTATTGGGTGGTGTTGGCTTTATGGTGTTATGTGTTTCTACTACCATTGCCTTGTTCATTTGTTCCAACCATGTTTTACCTTTTAGAGTAATATTGTTAGATGTAATGGCCACATGTATGCTCTCTTTATTTGAACATATGCTTTTGCAGTTGGTGTCTGTCGATGGATACTTGAATTTCAGGTTGTAGTCTTTTTAGCTTGAACAATATATATTTTCCTTTCAGTGGATTTTCAGAATAATGTTGGTTCTTTTTTATTAAAAAAATATCAACTATAATTTGATTCTCATATGAAGAAAGGTTTAGAAAACACGAACATTTTTGTGTTCAACATTGATTACATTATATTACATTATCAGATTATATAGCTGTTATTTCATGCTTCAGATCACATGATTAGGGAGTTCTCAATATATGAAATTAAAGTATGATTGACTAATTAGACATCAATTGGTTAACTTGAAAAATTGGACAATTCGAACCCACCATGCTTTCCCATGAAATTACTATCTTAATAATCGGTAAAAAAATAACATTTAATTTGAATTTTAGAAGGAAATATTTTGATAGTTCAAAGCCTATACATTGTTAATTTTTTTGAGGTTGTACTCATTTCAAACCTAATCTAATGATTACTATTAAATCACCACACATGCCAAGAATGTCAAATAAAGTTAAGAGTTATTGACACATAGTAAAAGAGAAAGCGGGGAATTGTGCACCAGCAGCAAGCAGATATCCTAGAATAGGCTCGGCTTTCATCGCTTCTTTGTGACAATGTAATCATGTGACACCCAGCATGGACCTGAGAAGATTCACTGAATCCAAACCTGATGTAAAGAACAACATTTTTAATGCTATCCGTGAACTTGATTTTGTTTATTGCATCAAGATAAGCTAACTACAACAAGTGAACAAACCAAGATCTCTAATTTTTTTCAACTCAATGTCATTTAATGGCAAAATCTGATTTAAGTCTGCAATTTTCATATGCTAATTTTTCAAAGTTTTTATATTTTTGTTTAACTTTTTCTGATTTTTTCATATATGTATATATTGGGTATGTGTGTTTTTTATAGCATATATAAAATTTGTATGTCTATATGTAGCATATTTTTAGTTATTAGTAGGTGTACCAATTGCCTAAATACTCATAAAAAAGGTTAATTAGAATATTGGATATTTTGCATTTATTTTAGATATCCCTTGAACTTTGGATTAAAAGGTTCCACTATAGTTTTAATAATAGTGTAGTTTACTGTTTAAACTGTCAGATACTGTTCTTTCTATCAGAATTATAATATAGCTCAGTAGGCTTACCAAATTAGTTAACCATCTAGATATGTAGTTAATCTTATTAGTTGGCAAGGTTACACTCTCATGTATGCTTATAACTAATTCTAACCTTACCTAACCACATGCACAGGAATACAAATTTTCTAGCTAGCCTTTGTTCCTTGGGGGTGTAATGTAATATTTTTGTTTTACCAATACTACAGGGCCTATAGCAAATTGATAAATTATATTGGATACTATTCTACATCTTCTTTACAATAACTATCATCCACCCTGATGAAGAATTATTCCAGATACATAACACAGATTTGAATGAAAAGGGGCATTTGATTTATTTTGTTCGTCAGGATACTCGGTGCATATCATTGGGTATTTATCAATAACAGAAAGACTTTTTGTCTATGTGTATGGTAGTGTTGCTTGATAGTGTTGTTTTTATTTTAGTAAAAAAGATGTCCATAGCACTTGCCTGTGTGTTACTCACTTTGGAAAACATTTGGGTATGTCATCACATGACTTGTGCATTTAAAATGTCTGACATTATTGAAATAAAGTTTATGGTATGTAGTTCTGGTACCATATAGTGACAAATTTTTCAGTGAAGTTCTATTTTTTGTATGTTACTTTTTGACATAATTGTACAAGCTAAAATATGTTTAAGTAGAGTATATTTTCATTATGATTTTTCTGTGGCCATAACGGCTAAGGTATTGCACTGAAGCACTAGGCCCATCTTAACTAAGGATATGTAGGGGATTCATGTTAAAATGCTGCCAGGGGATGTCAAACTGAACACCATATGGTAGACTATGATTGGTTCAGAGTTCCTAGAATCAGGTCCCATTGTTATCAACCCAAAATTGAGAAGAGACTATAAAATAAACACATTATACTAAATTTGGTTCCCTGGTCTTACCTTAGCAGGTTTTACTGCATTAAATAATATTTAAGTTTACCATACTAAACAATTCTCACAAAATAGTTTAACCTTTAATCAGTCAAAAATCATACCGTAATTTATTTCTCAAAAAGATAAAAACAGAATACGATTGACAGTACTAAGCAAAAGAGAATAAGCTTGGAGAAGTAGACTTGCAACAAAATATTCAAGTGTAGAATTAAGTGTGGAAATATCTTTATGGAGGTGTAGTAGTAAAATATGGCGCATGCCTGCCCGCACACACACACACACACACACACACACACACACATGTGGAAATATTTAGTTTAAAATGTAAAGTAAAAAATTTAAAGTGATTTGACAAGTTAGTTATATAGAAGGTGGATATTATTTATTTATTTAGCACTGCGTCTTACTACCTGTTCGGGTTATAAGCTTAAGTACTAATTACACTAATGGGTTAAGAATTGGGAAGGTTGAATATAGGAAGGGAAGTTACATTTGTGTGGAAGGAGAGTGGAAAACCATTTAGGAATAACCACATCCAGTTCACCTGAACAAGATTCAAACCTCAATCTCCCTGTCCTCGGCAGTCTAGCGCCTTAGCTAACTATGCCGCTGAGGCGGGTAAGGTGGATATTAAAAGAATACATTACTAACAATAATAATATAAACAGCAAAAGCCATGAGGCCGATGGATATAAAGGGTTATGACATTAAAGTGAGCATAGTAAGTTAATGTAATGCAAAGGGAAATTAATGTAGGAAAGACTACTTAGTTTAAAATAAACCTAAAACAAGGAATACAAATTAATGTAAGGGATTAAAATTCTAACATAGTTTTTCGTTAGCAGGCATAAAACAGGGTTTTGGGTTATCCAAGTTTAGGTTAATGTAGGCCTACAGTCAATTTTCCACTGAAGTGGTTGTATAAGTGACAGCTAGCAAAAGTTTCCAGCTCTACTCTACTCTCCTCTCATGTACTCGTTCACCAAACATATGATCTACCAGACCATTTATAGTGAGTGAACTCTTGTCATTTTTGGTGGTCAAAACTTTTGTAACAAACATTTTGATTTTAATTATGTTTTTCTTATAATTGTTTTTATATTATTGAAATACAAACTTATGAAAATAATCATTTGGATGTTTCATTTTTGTGGGAGCAGTTTTAAAAACGAGAACTTATAAAAGGCTGTGTTCTCATCACAAATTAAGATGGTGAACAAGACGAAATGAAGGTCGTTAATGAGTCATACAAACAGTGTTTGATTGTGTGTATGTGCATCTGCTTACAAAATAAAAAGTTTTATTTTGTAATTAACATCATTTTGTATGGCTCTTTCTCTAAGTAATGAAAATGCATTTATTTATTTTGGTGGCCAGTTATAAAAATATACAAGTGGGAATATAATACTTCTACATTTACTATTTCATGCATTATAATATCTCTTATTGCCATGATCTTGAAACAAAAATCATAATAGTTTTATTAATATATTTTGTTCTGACAGTAAGTTATGAAAAAGCCAATCATACAGTAATTCTTAGGACTATTTAGAAGTGTTTATTAACACTTTTTATTGATAATATGGTATCACTAAGCAAATAATAATTATTTCCACATAAGTTAACACTGGTGACTTTCAACCAATGGTTACAATAAATTTTTTGCTAGCTGTCATTTACCACTCCTCCTGTAGTGAATCAACTATAATTGACTCCTACCTTCTAATAATCACAGCCTCGAATTTGACAAAACAACCTTCTGGTTGAGCAGGAACTAGTAACAAAAAATACACCACCTTGGCAATTTAGGGATTTATTTCAATATAGCAGAGAGTTAAGGAGCGGCATACTATACTGCATTCATGGTAGGAATTACTCTCTGAAAGGTCTTTTTTCCTACCAAAATCCTACTGTATAATAGCTTTCCGGTAGGAAAAAAGGCCTTTCAGAAAACAATTCCTACGCTGAACAGACTTTATATTGTATTATCATCTCTATGTATTAAGGTCATTCCCTTAGATAAAGTGTTTGCCATAAGAGCTGATAAAGGAATGACCTAACACCCTTTTAGTAACACTTAATGGGTGAGTTCATTTTGAATATTGAAATTGAGTTTCTGCTGATTCACCATCAGTCCCTGGATTCCAAGGCTGGAGTTTTTTTCCCCCATTGATTTGTTTAGATTACAAAAACATCTTGAGGAACAAACGAAAAATCTTCCCTATAAGAAATTCATCATGTACATATTTTTATTGAAAAAAAAATCACCCCATGTAAATATATCTAGCAAAATGTTATGTTTTTTCTTTGTAAGTATCAGTTTAACAAATTGAATGGAAAAATGTAGGTTATTTAATTAAAATTAACTTTTATTTTTAACACAAACATAAACTAAATTGATACTATTAAAAACTAAACTGAGATTTTTAGCATTAAAAAATATAATTTACTATATATACATACAGTGAAGCAGTCAGCGGAACTTAAGGGGACTTCTGGTATGGTGCCTTGAGATTGAATACTAATACGTTCCAAAATTCAGCTTTGTAGTATTTTCTTTAAGGTTTTGGCAAATCTTCTACTAAAATATGTGGGTTAGATGGCTAATTAAACTTAACCAAGAATTGTGACCATAACACAAACCAAATTTTGATGGCCTACAAAATCCTCTGTAGATTTTCTTTGCTGATGCTTTGGATTTAACACATATTTTCTGGAGATGCCTGTTAGTAGTAGGCCAGCACTTAAAATGACTTGGTTTGCTTAACTCACCCTTAGACATTGCAAGACCCCCCACATACAATCTTTTAACTCTTTTCGTAAAACTAATATTTCCAAACTGTCAAACGTTTGCCTTAACTTCTGAGTGAACAATTATTTTTAAGTGCCATGTACTAACATTTATTATTATTTTATTTGTATTAAACATGTAAAGCACTCACTGGTTGTGTTTTCTTTACAGAAAAGAAAGAATTGGTTTCCACCGATCTCGTATATGCTCAAAAGCAGCTGTCAACCNGATCTCGTATATGCTCAAAAGCAGCTGTCAACCCTGAACTCATGCTTTTCTCAGTTGGTTCACAAATCACAGACAATCTTTGAAGTCAATGCGAAGAGTGAGGTAAGTTTAGCATGAACATTTTATGAACAATTTATTTAGTGATATAACTTGGAGCACAAATGTGTAGATTGATGTTAACATGTTTACTAATGGCAAAGTGAAATAAATTTTTCTAATCATTCGTCATAGAGAAATTTTTACTTGTATTATAATTCAAGCCAATGGTTGAACAAAGCCTCCCAACATGAATGCACGTTCAAATTTAGTTGGTTTAGTACTTGTATATGTACCATCAGCAGACATTAGGCCATGGCATTATTCATTGCTCCACTGATTTGATGTTACAGTGGAACCTGGATAATTCAAACTTGAAGGGACCAGGAAAAAAATTCGAATTAAATAAGTTTCTTAAAAGGATTTGAAAAGAAACATAGTTAAGTTTGCAACCAAGCTCAAAAACTTAATTTAACATATTTGGACATAATCTGTTCACAGTTTCTTTAAAAAGTCAGATTTTAATCTGTTTTCCTGATTTAAGTGTCTGTCATAGTGTATGATTCTAATTGATATATTGACTGGAAAATTGAATCGCTTATATTGTTGCAACTTTAAAAAAAAGCCCAAGTTCTTGGATATGGTCCATGGCTTCTGCTGCACTCGAGATAAGCCTTT
Source organism: Timema bartmani (assembly GCA_902151455.1). Taxonomy (NCBI): domain Eukaryota; kingdom Metazoa; phylum Arthropoda; class Insecta; order Phasmatodea; family Timematidae; genus Timema; species Timema bartmani. Next base: position 9,622 of record CABFWB010001733.1, on the reverse strand, counting down.
CCTGAACTACTGAAGAATTGTTCTCTTCATCACCAGATGCTCCATCCTCAGTCTGGATGTTATTGTTGAGAACTTTGGTGACAATGCCCGCATCAGTAACTTCGCCACACACTGCCACATTTTCATCCACACTGATTAAGTCCACATAGGAGATAGCAGGATCAGGAGTAACTTCCTCCCAGTTGTCAATAGCTGGCGCAGCTTCAGTCACAGTTTCTACATCATTTTCTTTCGTTATAAAGCCAGCATTTTTAAAACAGTTCTTAATGGTCTCAACTTTCACTTGGCCCCACGCTTGTTTACACATTCTTGAGGCTTGAAGAACGTCAAGCGAAATTTTCTGAGTTGACAAATCTCCAGCAAGAATTTTTTTTAACAATAATCGTCTGTAGAAATGTTTTAGGTTCTTAATTATTCCTTGGTCCATAGCTTGAATAACCGAGGTCATATTTGGCAGGAAAAAAATAACCCTTACATTTTCAAAAAGGGGAACTCTTATGATCAGTGCAATTGTCAATGGATAAAAGGATTGTCCGATTTTGTTTGCCAAACTGTTTGTCGATTTTTAAAAGCTATGTTTCAAACAGATCACCTGTCATCCATGCTTTTCTATTTGACTCTTGTTCCACTGGCTTCGATTTTATATTTTTGAAGCAACGTGGGTTAACCGATTTTCCAATCATTAACGGCAGCTTTTCAGAACCATCCATATTTGCTACAACTAACAGTGTTGTTCGATCCTTACTAAGCTTTCTCCCACTGCGCCGTTCACCTTCAAATACAAGAATTTTGTCAGGAGTACACTTGTAAAAAAGTCCCGTCTCATCGACGTTAAAATGGTTTTTTGTTTCCATGTCCTGGATCATTTCTTTCAAGTCTTCCTTCCAATTATTGGCTTAACGCACATCAACAGCACCACTTTCATCACATACAGCTTTGAAGAAAATCCCGTTTCGTTGTTTGAATCCATCTAGCCACCCTGCACTTGCTTTGAAGTCTGTTTTTCCTAATTGAGATGTGAAATGTTCAGTCTTTGCTCTAAGAAGAGGGCCGCTCACTGGGACTTTCTTGTCTCGCACTTGTTTGAACCACTTCAGTACACAGTTGTTCACATATGGGTTTTCTGGTCCTCGTAATCTTTTCTTATCTTGTCCACTTTCATTTTAATTGCTCAAAATTTCTTGTATGTTTTTCAAAAATGTTGAAAGTGTGTTAGGGGGAATTCCGAAGGCCTTTGCAATTTCTGATTTCTTTTTAAGTCCCTTTTACACTTCCTTTATCACCGCTACTTTTTTGGCCAAAGTTAATGGTTTATAGGACTGTGTCTTGGACAGTGACGACACACACACACACACACACACAATGTACTAAACAAAAACTAAGCAACAAAATAAATGCGTACATCACAAGAACAACGTTACCTAGAAGTAGGAAAACAATACTGCATAGTATATTACAACTTACGAAAAGTTCGAATTAACCAAAACAAAATTCGAATTAAAGACGGTTTCAAATTATGGAAGTTTGAATTAGTCAGGTTCCACTATACAACAATTTACTTGAGTGATAGAATAAACCAAAGTTACAAATTAGAATTTTGTGAATAAATTTATGAATATTGAAAGTTATTTCCCCCTCGTCAATAATCCGGCCTCCAAACTCGAAACACTAATGCTTAGGTTCGCCTTAGTGTAGTCCATTACCTTTAGTTGTCCTCAGCTAGCTCTCTTGTGGGGCGGGGCCCCTCTTATTGGGTCGTTTGGTGGAGTTGGGTAAGGTAATCGGGATCTTTAAATTTGCGTGTTGTGTGAGCTGCAACGTACTGGACCATTTGAGGTAGGGGAGGTGGGGTGACTGGCCCCGTCACTATCACATACCCTTCCACTGTGACACCGAGCCAACAGAAAGAGAAAAGGGATAGGGGATAACAGGCACTGTCACTATCGCACGCCCTACCACTGTGGCACTGGGCCACTGGGGAAAAGAAAGGCAGGTAACAGGCACCATTTCTATCATATGCCCTATCGCTACTTGTAGAACAGTTAGCTTCTTGAGCCCACACTTCAATACCTCAACCTCTTATCGAGAGTGATTCGTATAAAACTCATCTTATTTCCGGCACACACTCCCAACACGTCCACCTTTACCCAAGCAGTGATGCTGGACTTGCTCACAATTTCACGCAATTGAACAAGCTGCCTCTGACAGATAAAACTGGGGCTATATGAACACTTTTCTAAACACAAGCACTTTGTAATGACACAAGAAATCTAAATTACTGTACACAATAAAACCCAGTAGAAACTGGTTTTCCGTTAGGAAAGAAACCGGTGGTGAGTAATCTCAACCACCTTTCCTGCTCCATGCTCCTGGCTGACTGGTCAAAGGGGTTGGGGAGTAGGTAGGGGGGACGTTATAAACAGCTGTTGAACTATCACAATCTTGACCAGGCTTTGCGAAAGTCCTCACAGATGGCAGCAGCATCTAGGCCCAGAAATTGATGTGGGCTTGTCCCGCCACTTTTCCAAGCAGCCAACCATGCAGGCATAAAAGTCCCTTACAATATGTGCCTTATTAAGTAAATTAATAAAATTTGCTTATATTTTTCTATCAATTTGATCATTTTAAACTTATAAATCACTAAGATTTTTGTGTAGTGACATTCCTGTTTCATTATTATTTATTATAAATACACATATAGATGAAAAATTTCAGACAAAATTCTAATACACATCCTAAATTTATAATACAGGGGTTCACATTTTAAAATAGTTAAAATGCACACTTGTTGAAATAACTTTTTCAAGACACTCGCAAGGCCAGCATAGTGTGTACCATTGCAATGTAAATATTCTGGATACTTCATTATTTACCAAACTCACAACCATGCTAATTTAAGTAACACGTCCTGTAAATATAACAGTTTTGGTACTCTATTTTACCAAATTAGTGGGTCACTTGTGTAATGTCGTTGACAAGTTTTAGCAACTTATAAGGGATTAAACACTCAAGGTAACTACAGACACACCTACACCATATCATTTATCTTCTTTGTTGTTTTCTATATAAGGAAGTTCTGTTGCTGCATTTTCTGGTTTACTTGGGAAGTGTCATGCCTTAATACTATAGATGTCACGATACCTGTTTTTTACGATTCCAATTCTTAAGTTCAACCTCGATTTTTTGATTTTTGATTTCGATTCTTGAAATTTCCTATTTTATTATTTTTCCAAGCATCCAATCTCGCACAAAAAGTATTAATTCAACATGATAGCATAGAAAAAGAATTAAAAAACAAATATGGTTATTAAAAACCATTCATTTTTAGTTTAACAAAGGAAAAAATTTGTTTTACCAAGTATTAAAGCATATTATTATACATAATTAATAAAATAGTCGAGAAATTTCTATATAGTAACAGATTTTAACTTACAAATAAAGCCTCACTGATTCAAATATTTATAAATAGTTACAAAAAGATATAATAAACAATTGTCAAAAACACAAGCTTTTTAAATTCACTAAATAGTTTGTTAACTGAACCAAAATAATTGAAAAATAAACCAATTTGAGAGATAACCGATGACAACTCTTTCTTAATTTCCAGTACTTTCATTGAGAGGTGTGTACTATCTGAATGGGTAGTAAGATGTGGTGCTAATAATAATAATAATTCATTGAGAGCTAAGAATTGAAGTATTGAGAATCGTAATATCAAGATCGATTCTCGATTTTTCAATACCAGTAAGAAGCGAGGTATCAAAGAATCGAGTTTGACGTCCCTACTCAATACCATATTCGTGGGTCTCATTGTAATTTAATTGTCAAACAATAACAGTTTTTTAGTCATGTTTTCCTATAGAAATATTTTGATTTATTTTTTGTATTTTCATACTCGCTAATATTTGCTGTTATTGTTTCGTTTTTTATATGTGCTGGGATATATTCCATATCTTCTTTTTGATCCTTAATATTTATTTCATACAGTCTTGTTGAAAATTCTGGAAAGGTAGTGTTGTGGCATTTCTTCATATAGCTTTGTATTTTTCTGCAGGATAATTGTAATACCCACCTCAGAAATGTTTGGTGATATGGGTGAATTTAAATCTATTATTGGATTGCTTGGTTTAGCAAAATTATTAATTGTACCTTGTACACTTCTAGCACTGTTTTTTGTTGTGTTTATTTTATTTTTTATTTCAATTGGTACACTTTCTTTTGTAAGATTATTTGAAAAATTGTTGGAATGTTGTTCATCTGGGTATGTGTTTATTGCTTTATTATTAGTGATATTCCCAAAATATATATCAAATATTTGTAGCTCATCCATATTATCCTGTGCTGCATTTGATGAATCTTTTCCATTTTCTTCTAACATTTGCATTTTGCTTTTATTTTCATTGTTTTCAATGCTCACTGGATTAGAACTCTGCTCATTATTATCCTTCATTGCCACAAATTCTTTTATCAATGTATCGCTCATGTTATTCTCATTTTGTATGTGCATGTTTGTTTCTAAAAATGACTCTTTTTCAATTAATTGAAAGTCTTGCTTTACTTCTACACTAATATTTTTGGGGTGGATGACTAATTTGGTGTTGTTTGGGAATAAATCTTGTATCCTAACAGGTTCTAAATTTAAATTTGTCTTATTATGTTTTATGTATTGTGAAAATATTTGTTCATCTATTAGTTCACTTTTATTTGAAAGTGTGTCGGTTTCTAATGTAATTTGAGCCGTTTGTAAATTCTTGAATATTTGGTTTATTAAATCATTTTCCCACTGGTTTCTATTTTCCAATGAAATTGATACATTATTTCTGTTTATTACATTTGAATTTTGAATAATATCTAAAGTAGAATCTTTGGATTTGTTGGTGTCAATGTTTTGTATGATGGCTGCAATATCATCCAAGTTAAATTTGATCAATTCAATGTCTGTTCTGACTTTGCCTAAATTTTCATTTGTTTCATTTATGACATCAAGGTTTATTGAATAGTTTGGTGTTATTTTAATAGGCCTATCTGTTTTGTTTGGCCTAGCAGTTTCACTTTCATCGTAATTTAAAGAAAGATCATTTTTCTGCACTACCAAGTAATTTTCCAGTGACTCTAATGATTTTTCTAAACTGTCATTTTTATTCTCTTCTTTAGTGTACATTTGATCAGATACATTCATTTGAGGATGAAGGGTAGTCTCTCCAGAAATATTTAAAGTTACTATATTTGTTTTATAGTTGTGCTCACTGGTTGTGTCTTGATTTTCATTTCCTTCCACAGTTAAATAATCGTCATCATTTTCATAGTTCTTATCTTCATTTTCTCCATTGTAAATACTCTCTACATATTTCTCACAGTCAATGCTCATGTTTGTTTCATTTTTTGAATTAATCGATTCAACAAGCCTACCAACTTCAATGTGTGTTAACTGTGCAGCAAGTTTTTTTAAGAGTGGTGCAATGTCTCTGTTAGTGTAGCTGGATGTAAGCACATTTTGTGTGGCTTTTATTATTTCTTCAGCTGCCGTGTTGTGTTTATGTAGCTCTGTAAAAATTTGAACTGCAATTTCCTTTTTCAAGCTCTGCTCACTTAGTTTGACTATTTGTTCTTGAAGTTCCTAAAAAAGTAATCACACATATATTTTAAATAAATAGCAAATAGTGACAGAAAATTGGCCACCTATATCGCACATTCCAGCTAAGGTTTGCCTGATTCTAGTGGCGTGGCATGGAATGTTACCAGAGTTTGTCCAAAATGTACACATGAATTGTTCTTATCGCACAGAAACACTCATTGATCAGGTATCATCTATATTAATAAAATGAAGAGTTTGTGTGTCCTATGAGCACTGTACGATATCTGCCTCACGCAGAGGTCAGAAATTTAAAAATTAGTGGCTCCTGTGCACAAACATGTGTACCTCAAAAGCCGGAATTTTAAAATTTGGATTTTTTAAAATTAATTTAAAACTAAGTCGAAATAAATAAAATGAAGATAATTTTTTTTTCTGTTTGAAGCAAAGAAAAATGTGGCCATGAATAGTCACGTCAAGCAAAGGATTGTGTGGCTAACAAGGGCAATGCTGGGTACTTCTGCTAGTCAGAAATAAAGTCATATGCTAGATACATAGCACAAAGACACATTTAGATTAGTCAAATGACAGGAAACATATCACAGGCTCAGTTTTAATTAGTTCTGCTTACCCTGAAACCACTCCATGACACGGCCTTGTTTATATTTTAAATCCTGATAGTTGAGAATTCTGGCTGTATATAAAATATGAAAACGCTCCATATCAATTTTTATAGAAGTTGCACAAATAAAACTAACATTCACTAGTAACACATTAAAAAATTTAGTTGTTCAACATTTATGAAAATGTTCAAAATAAAAGTTAACCCATACACATTTTTGTAAACTGTTTACCCATAACATAGTGCAGTTTGATATACAAAGTTTAGATGTTTGCTTGCGTATTTTGTATGTATAAATTAATCCAAAGTGTAATTTGTCCAATCCCAGCCATTCTCCTTAGGACTTCTCTTATTCACATGTGCATTGTGTGAATTTATACAGAACCATTATTTAAAATATAAATCTGCTTCGGTGGCCGCATGTTCTAACACGCTACTCTCGTGTTAGACTAGACTGTCAATGACGGGGAGATTGAGGTTCAAATCTTGGTCGGGTGTATTGACAGTATTTTTTCCAAAATGATTTTCCACTCTTTCTCAACACAAATGCGGGTACACTTCCTCTAAATAAAAACTTTCTAATCCCTAAAACCATTGGCGTAATTAGTACATAAACGTATAATCTGAATGGGTAGTAAGACGTGGTGCTAATTTTTTTTATATATAGACAAAGTCTTGTGTTAAAGATAGCTTAGGATGGTATTTAAATCAGTACATGTTAAATTAGTACATTTAACATGTACTATTAATTATTAATCGAGTATTCTAAATTTTAGGGATGAGAAGGCTAGCTTCGAGAGAGTTTACCCACATTAGCATGGGGAAAAACTGGGAACATCACAATGCTATATCACACTTATATAACTATCCCCATTACACCTGGCGGGGATTCAAACCCTGATTTCCTAGTCATTAACATCCTCGAGCAATGTAAGTCTGATGCCTTAGACTGTTCGATCACTTTTAAAGAGGAAGCCCTACTTTTACAATACCATCAAGTTTGCATCACCTGGCAACAGCTCACTGAGTCGCCACTACCTTATTATGTGTGTCATTAACTTAATAGTGAGGGTAAGGTGAGACTTTACTATGTGTTTAAATTATTATTTGATCTACATCTTTTTATTACATTTATTACTGTTTCCAGCTTATGGTCTGGGTCACTTTTTTTATTCAAGCCATATATTTTCCACTAACGGTTTGCTAGGCCTGTCGTAGTTTCGTATGCCTTATAATCTATCTTAAAACTAGGACAGGCACAACATCCAGTCCCCGGCCGTTAATTTATCAACATGAAAGGGTAAACCCATATTTTCGGTCATGCCGGGAATCAAACTTGGGATCCTTAGCTAAGTAGGCAGAGACACTACCATCTGAGCTAAGGTGTCGGACCGATATACATCTAAGGAATATGATTATTTTATATCTAGCTCTCTGGCCTTAAGACATTTGAACATTCATAACCACAAGAACGTAAGCTCTCCATTCAGCCTTCTCCTAAGACACCTCCATCCAATCCCTAAACTGACACCAACCTCCTCATGTGAATACATAAACATTCAATCTCATATGTAGCCGATGATTTCTACATGTCCATCACAGACTCTGCCTTAAAATATGAGGGAAGAGTGTCCCTGGTCACAGGGTGACTCCTGGATAGCTCATTGGTAGAGTACTAATCCAAAAGTCCCAGGTTTGATCTCCATGTCCAGGTGTCATTTTTCATTTTTTTAAAATATGATATTCAGGTGCTGCTATAAACGTAACTAACAACTATAATATCTTTTCTATATAATCCATTCAATCTTAAGTTTATATGTACATTCAAAATTGGTCTTCATTTATATTAATCTTGTATAAATAATATATTTGAAACCATCGGGGCTATTCTAGTGGTATTAGTTTGCTCTTCACCTTTGACCTAGATTCAAAACCTGGAATTTGATAACCTGCTGGGGGCGCTGAATGCAATATTTGGAATTGTGTTTTCTCATATTTTTTTTTAGCACCGCATCTTACTAACCGTTTGGATTATACGCCTGTGTACTAATTACGCTAATGGTTTAAGGGATGAAGAAGGTTGAATTTAGTAGATGTGCACCTACATTAATTCATGAAAGGAGATTGAGAAACCACATAGGGAAAAGCACCCTAAGTGGATCTGACCAGGATTTGAACCCTGATCTCATCTTCAGCAGGCCATTCTAACACGAGTGCCGTCTTATACCATTTGGCCACTGAAGGTTGTCTTTTTCCAGTTGACAGCAACTAACATACATTAAATAACCCACTGTAAATGTATGTAGTTTGAACTTGTCTTAATACTTACATTAGTTAAGGTGGGAGTGTAAGGAACATGAGAAAGGTCAGCGTTTTTGCATTTCCTTTAGCAAAACTTTTTTTGCCAAAATAAATCAAATCTTGTTCCATTAGAAACATATAGTTTATTTTTCTTCACACGGTGATAACAACATTTGTTGAATATTTGTCATGAGCATAGAGGCAATAGATGAGAACTTTTTTAAATGAAGGGAAAAAGTTGTCATTAAATTCCAGGACACCCTTGATGGATGTTCAACAACTGTTAATATCACAATGTGGAGACAATTAAACTCTTTGTTTGTGTGGAAGCAATATTTGATTTATTTTTACAAAAAAAAAGTTTTGTATAAAAAATGCAAAAACACTGTCCTATTCTTGCATTCCCTGCATCCCCACCTTAAGATATCTCTCTATTTTACTTCTATGTAATTTATAGATATGATAAAGTTTGTGCACTTTGTTCTTTCATCAAAATAGATAAATATGTGTGTCAAACAATCTTTCAGTCTGTTATGATGATAAATTTTATTTTTGTATTGTACAAATGGATATTAAACTAGATATATGTTGATCATATTTATGGCTGTGTGAGATCATAAATCACTTGCTCCTAATACTGTGTTATTCTTACCTGTATTTGGTTGGAGATGATGCCCAACATGGCGGCATGTTGACTTTTATTCTTGGTGATCTCCTCCATGGTTTCTCTTAAGCTCAGCTTGATATTATCTTGTGCAGCAGTTAAAGCAACATCTAGGTGCTTGGTATCTGCATTGCTTTGCTCTGATGCTTGTAGTACAGTGTTAGTGGCATGGGTCACAGTGCGGATCACGTGACTGTTGTGGGATTTAATCAGCTCATGCAACTCCCCAATCCCTTCTTCAGCTGTTGTACAGCTGTAAATATTGCCATCAGGAAATTAAATAGTCTACACATAACACTTACCACTCAACAATATATTGTTTTTAAACGTTCTGGTCTGACAAGAGATTTTTTCATGACTTATTAGTAATAACTAGGGACCGAATTTTGCCTATTTGCCTTTTCTTTTCCTTGATCGTAGAACATAGGCATTTCCCATAGGTGTGCATTTAATGTTATTATGA
>CABFWB010001732.1:34879-119769 GCA_902151455.1 Timema bartmani | reverse complement strand
TATTGTTATTATTATTATTAGCACCGCGTCTTACTACCCGTTCGGGTTATACGCACTTACGCTAATGTGCAATGGTAGGGTGATTGTGAGATGAAATGGAGGACCTACAGTTTAACGTGGAATCCGAACCACGGTAGAGGCCTGGCATTCCTCACATTCACAAGTTGTGATTAATACACATCTTGTCAGAACAAAAAATAAAACCAAGATAAAACGAAGATGGTGAATACAAACATTTAGTTATTCTATTGTTTAAATGGCTGAAGGATGCGTTCACACAGCTATAAAGTAAATCGCAAATCACAATTTTTGACACCGGAAGGTCAGAATGTTTCGGTTAGTACGAAATTGGAAGACTCAACACAAATTACGAGATTTAAAACTCAAGAATAGCTACTTTACGGATATGAAATTACGAGTTCGAGTTGAGCATGGCGAGATTCACCGTAGTGAGATAAACTCGCAACATCTCCGGGATAGGCCCGCAGGTAAGCCTCCCTTTTGTTACTTCAAATATTGTGTTTAATGAGGCAGGCACACACACACACACACACAAATGTAAGAAATAATTACTAAGAGGATGCATATAATTCTTATTACAATTAAAAAAATAGCTCTAAATAACTTCTAGAGGCTTCTGATTTGATCACTCCTAATAAAATATAACGACATGGAATTTAAAAAAATCCAGGAGTGGAATACTCTAAGTAGCTACCATAAATAAAAGCTAAATGGAAATATATTCTTATGGTGCTACTCAGGGTTAGTGGCAGTGGAACTGAGGGGTAAGGGGGACATTGCCCTTGGCATGAATTAGCCCCCTGGAAAGAATTTATGCCCTCCTAGATAAATTTCAAATTCCCCAACAATATAGAATATTAAGCTAAAGATTAACTTGAATAAAACTCCAAATGATTTCTAGCTGCATTAAATTTTCAAAAATTGTCTGGAGAAGACCACTCCAAATAGCTTTTAGAGTCGTGTAACTGTGAGAAAAAATCGGCCGAGGAACACTCTAAATAGCTTCTAGGGCCATCTAAATAAAAAAAAAAATCTAGGCAAGGGCCACTCCAGATAAGTTTTAGATTGTTTTAATTTTGAAAAATTTTCTTGTGATAAGCACTACTAATAGTTTTTGAAAGCCTTTGATTTTTAAAAATTGGCCAGTAGAAAATCACTTTAACATATGCTAGAGGCATCTACTTAAAAAAAATTCCAGAAGAGGGCCATATTTTTGATTAGATCTACTTTTTACCCTTTTACTCTTTCTGTCCCTTTTGCACTTTTTACAACTTTAAACCTTTCTACCCTAAAATACAACCCTCTTTTCCCCTTTGTCTTTTTTGGTTTATTGCCCTGTCTGCACTTTTTTACCCTTTTAAACTGTTTTACACCTTTTACCCGTTTTACTTAACCTCTTTAATCTTATTTTAAAAACAAATCGATAAGCTATACACTTTTACACTTTTTATATTTTTTGCTCTTTTTACCCCATGCCAGAAAAGTTTATATACGGGAAAACTAAAAAAATATTTCTCCGGGAAATTGGAGTGTGGGGGCTATAAATATACAAATCACTTTAGGTGAGGTAGAACAATAAAATTTGGCAAACATGAAGAAGTACTACTCTAGATATTCAAATAAGTTCTAAAAACTTAAATTTCAAAGTTTGAGTCAGCGAAATGGGGGAGGGTGGATTCCACATTTTCAAAACTAACTGAGACAAATACTTACCAGTGTGCTATATAGCAATATTCAGCAGAAAGATAATTTACCGTACCATAAAATCTGATAATTTTAACTTTTACAATGGAACTCTGGGAAATAGGAAGGGAGGTGTGAACAGAAAACAATGATTTTAGTTGCGATGATAAGAATTGTCAAGAATGTAGTACCAAATACCCAAATAGTTAGTAAATATTTACATATTCTAATTCGGGGTTTGTGAAATATTTGTAGGGGATTTCCAAAATCTATATTAAAAACTACTTATCAGTGTGGTTAAAGATTTAAATTTGTCAGCCTGTTATAAGATACACCCCAAACATTATAAAAACAAATTAATTTCAAAATGAAAGATCGGAAAATGGGATGATGGGCGTCATCTCCAAAAATGTCAAAATTAATATAATATAACATTTCCCTTTATATTTACTTACAGGTATAGGGAGGGACAACACCAAATAACCAGAAGTGTCTAAAAAATTTTAATTACAAAACAAGGGTCACAGAATTGGATTGGGAGTGGGAGTGGGGGAATTTAAATTTCCAACCATATAGAAAAAAAACCTTTTTGGTGCGGTAGGAAAATGATAGTTGCAAGTTGTTACAAAGACCACTCCATGTGATCAGAAAATACTGAGAATTGGTTCCAAGATTTAAGGTGTATAGGATTTCACAATCAATTTAAAAAAACCTGTTTGGTGTATTAGAAAATTGAAAGATGGCCGGTAATTACAAGGTCCAATATGTATCTATAGAAGGCCATTATTTCATTTATGATGTTTTTTAAAACTTTGATGCTATTTTTACTAATTTTGTTTAGTAGTAATGTATATTGCACCGTTATACTTCTATTATGATCGCTTGTAAGCAAAGATTTTTGGATTACAGTAAATACCTACTTTAACATAATTTTTTAGTCAGTCTGCCTATTTTTCACGTTTAGTCACATCATTTAAATCAATAGATGATTAATATTTAAAATTATATACACTTTTGGATACTTTTACCTTTGGTTAATTTTATATGATAATTAAAAATAAAGCTTCTTAAAGATTTCCCGTGAGAAGAACGGGCACACAAGCTAGTTAGTTTTAATAACAGATACACGGCACACTCAGATTCTTAAAAAATAAAATCTACAACATGGCTAAATATTGTGTGCAGACTACTAAATTGGTTAGATTTGTACGCGCAAATTATGAACGATTATTTGAACTAATCGCTCTCCTTCTGTACCTGGGCTCAAACAGCATTAGGGATTTACTAGGTCTAATAATTTTTAAGTATAGTTAGTTAAATCCCTCATTTATTTTATTCTTTTATCACCGCGTATTTATATCTGTTCAGGTTATACGCATAGATGATAATTACTCTAATGGGGTAGGGATGAGAAAGGAATAATCTTAGAGGTAATCTACCCGTATTCGCGTGGAAGGAGAGTGGGAAACAATTTAGTAAAATCCACCCTCAATAGACACGACTGGGAATTGAAGCCCTGTTTCTCCGTTAACAGCAAGCCAATCCAACACGATAGTGACGCCTTAGACCGTTCGACCCCTGAAGGGGGTATTGATCCTTAATTTTTTTTCTATACTTGGCACCCATACTTTATATTAGCGAATGGCACGTCAACTTTGGTTTGTAAAATACATTATTAACAATAATTAATATCTGGGTTATTGAAAAATACATAGTTCATTAATGAATTAGACACCCTTTGGTGTGGGCTTGTTTTGTTTAGTGATGACTGGTGAGGGAATGTCTTGTGTGTCAGCTGGAGTGAGATATCAGATGGGAGTGGCCTAACCAACTCTTGGCTCCACCCCTCTATAGTTCAGTGTTTCGTCCAGAGATAGCCCTATTAACAAGGGACGAGATTTTAGCGTTACAGCCTCTAAGTAGATAACAAATTACTCGATAATTAAGCTTTGGATTATAAATATTTTTATAGTAGATTGCTCTTAAAGAATTTAAAAGTGGTAACTCCTTTTATAGAAAGTCAAAACGCTGCGTTATTACATTGTGTGAAAAATAGTCAATTTTAGCATATTTTCACAAATGATAAAATATAAAGTAAGTAAAAACAAAAAAGTTAGAAGTAGGTCTTACTTTTACATCCTTCCTTTACAAAATTAATCCAGTCCCTTGTTCCTGCGATGTATTTACGAGGCTGTATAGGTTACGTAAGTTGATCATGCAAACCAGTAAATACATCGCTCTGAAATGAGCTCTTAAGTCGAATTCCACTATTCTCAAATGATAGGATGATACGTAAGAATGATGATGGTGGAAATCAGAGGGACCTACAGTTTAGTGTGTGTTTCAAGCCATGATGGGGTCCTGGTATTCCATACATTCACAAAACATTACTTTGTCACTTTGACAGGGATGAAGGAAGAGTTTGGTGATCTGATAAATCTGTGCTGGGACCGGGATTTGAGCCCCGTATCCCTAACACAGAGGTCTGACACCTTACCCCTAGACCACCAGGTTCCCTTTGTTTAAAACGTTACTAGAGCCATTTGATGTATTGTGTGTGACACCACCGGTTTGTTTCTCTGTGACACCATCGACTTATTTACGAGTTTAAACGTACTTGACATTTACGTGTCATTTAATCGTTGTCACTAAAGTAGTTAATATCATTTTCAGCTGCCAGGTAATTTTGCATCCTACCAATGATTTGTTTTATATTGAACGGATGTCAGATTAATGATTTTTTTTTATCAAGCCACTTTTCACCCATCATATTAAAAAGGGGAGCTAAACCCACTACTTTTAGGTGGATTTCCTATCGCTTCTCTGCAGCCTTGGACTAAAACCATCTTCTACTGTCCCTTTGTCAAGCAACTATTAGTTTGGATTGAAAGCTAAAAATTGAAATAATTTTAAAAGAAAACGTAATACCTATAAGTTTGGAAAATTTAATAGTAGGCCTAATGTAAATATACTGTATGTTACGCTTAAGTTTTCATACACCACACTACATTTAATTACCTTTTGAATTGTGAAAAAAGTTCCTAAGCCAGTGGTTAGGTATAGTTAAGTTGAGCGTGATCTAGTGAGTCATTCAAAATTTACTTTTATGAAAAGGGGGTGAAGGGCATACACATTTATTGAATATGCTATTATCTCTAAAGATTTTATAATTGGAAGCTTTAGGGGCACTTTTATTGCGTTTAACGCCTTTTAAATATAAAGTGCAGCCCAATTTTTTTAAAGAAGGTCCTTATCTGACAGCTATAAACATTAATAGATTTATTTACATACGTTCATATATCAAGTCATATAAATTTCAGCTGTCACTTTTAAATAATCAATACAAATACATGTGGAGTAACACTTTTCTTTTATTTAGCACCGCGTCTTACTTCCCGTTCGGGTTATACGCTTAAGTACTAATTACGCTAATAGATTAGGAATTGGAAAGGTTAGATTTAGTGGAAGTGAGCCTACATTTGCGTGGAAGGAGAGTGGAAAACCAGTTAGGAAAAACCACTCCCAGTTCATCCGACCTAGATTCGAACCTCGTCCTCCCCGTACTCGGCAGTCTGTTTCAACGCGAAACTAGCATGTTAGCCAACTACGTCAATGAGGCGGGTAACATCACTATTAATATAGTAAAATACTATCGTTATTGACAGCAAAAAAAAGTTTATATCTTCTAAGAAATACTTCATATCATGAAAATTGGACTGTAGAGAGCTTAGTCTTAAAATAAAGTAGTCTATAAATTTTCCACACATTTTAAGTGTTCTAAATCTTAGTTTTGCTGTAACTAAAGTTTTTATAAAAATGATTATGATTCTGAGAGGGTAAAATTCCCCACTCGCCACCCTCCACTCCTCTCTTGCTCTCCTTGCTGCACCCATAGTGATCTATCCATGCGAGGTAGACTATAAGTTCCCCACTCGCCACCCTCCACTCCTCCTATCTTGCTCTCCTTGCTGCACCCATGGTGATCTATCCATGTGAGGTAGACTATAAGTTCCCCACTCGCCACCCTCCACTCCTCCTATCTTGCTCTCCTTGCTGCACCCATGGTGATCTATCCATGTGAGGTAGACTATAAGTTCCCCACTCGCCACCCTCCACTCCTCCTAACTTGCTCTCCTTGCTGCACCCATGGTGATCTATCCATGTGAGGTAGACTATAAGTTCCCCACTCGCCACCCTCCACTCCTCCTAACTTGCTCTCCTTGCTGCACCCATGGTGATCTATCCATGTGAGGTAGACTATAAGTTCCCCACTCGCCACCCTCCACTCCTCCTAACTTGCTCTCCTTGCTGCACCCATGGTGATCTATCCATGTGAGGTAGACTATAAGTTCCCCACTCGCCACCCTCCACTCCTCCTAACTTGCTCTCCTTGCTGCACCCATGGTGATCTATCCATGTGAGGTAGACTATAAGTTCCCCACTCGCCACCCTCCACTCCTCCTAACTTGCTCTCCTTGCTGCACCCATGGTGATCTATCCATGTGAGGTAGACTATAAGTTCCCCACTCGCCACCCTCCACTCCTCCTAACTTGCTCTCCTTGCTGCACCCATAGTGATCTACCCATGTGAGGTAGACTATAAGTTCCCCACTCGCCACCCTCCACTCCTCCTAACTTGCTCTCCTTGCTGCACCCATAGTGATCTATCCATGCGAGGTAGACTATAAATTGAACTTTTGACCGGAGGTAAAATATTCGCTCACATTTATATTTCCATTCTTTTGCTTCGTCATCTCATTGTTCTAGTGAAGCGTCAAAGTTGCCGACATTAGATGACTGATGGTCCATTGAGAACAATGGCAGACGCTATAAATGTTTATACTCCCCTGGTGAGAGGACACGGCGGTGCTTTTGCTTTTTCCGGTCTAGGAATAGCTTGCCTAGCCCATGGTCTGGATCGTTAAATCGTTGTGACTCCGAAGTTGATCAAAACCAGGCGTTGAAAATGAAACGAGTCCGATGTCCCAGAGGTATATTTCAAACTTTAGAGCAGTCATGGGCGAGCCTGGTGTGAGGCACGGGGATAGAAGGGGGGGTTAGTAGAGTTCCTCTTCAATATAAAGTTTAGTTGGATAAATAGTTTTATGTGAAGATTTCAGTTATATCACACGTCGAGCATTGAATGCACTTACTAAACAGATTGCTTCTGCTTCATTTACGCGGACAGTTTATCAGTTCTTCCTGCAAGGTGGGAATATGTCTCACTCAGCTATGTCACTTTAGATAATATTTGGGAAACAGTATGCAACAAAAACGATTATTCAAGTGGCTGTGTCATATACATTAACATGTTTTGGACCAGATAAGAACTTATTATATAATTTAAACAAGTTTAAGTAATATGTAATTATTGTAAGGTGTTTGGTGAAGTCAATGTTAATTTAAAATAAGTGTTTTTTTTTTAATTTTGTTTACACAACTAAACCAAAATGATAATGGCAAGTAAGTGTACATGATTTTCAAAGGAATCTGGTTACTTGAAAACTTGAAACTCATATTGCCACGGGAGAAAAAATACAGTTGTGTTTACGTTCTTGGGCCGTTTAATTAATAATGTAAAGTTAATTTAAGTATACAGTTATATATAAGAAAGTATTTTTGGAAGCATTTGATAGCTTTTCATATAAACATTATGATTAATAAATCAAATATGAAATTTTTTAGAATGCTAATTTTAGTGACTTGCAATTAATGGTGGTGGTTAAAAGTGTGCTCCCTGAAATAATAAGGGCTGCATGCCATTAAGTATGTGAAACATTTGGACATTAGGCCTTATAGGCTATTTAGCAAAGCACTCTGATAAGCAGGCCTTTGTAAGTTGGCCCACTGTTTTCAAATACTGAAGACATTATTGAAAAAAGTGTTAGACCTAATTGAATCTGGGAGGTGTTAATAATATTCCATGTGCATTCATGTTGGGTTCGAGCCTGGTTTAATGAAATACACCCTCTGTGCACCCCCTGGCCCATCAGAACTGGCCATGACGGTTGAATAATTTACGAACTTGCTTGAATATCTCAGGTTCTGATCTCAGACACAGTATTATCAACAGTAAAGTGTCAGGTATGAAAGTACGTGGCGGCGGATGACAATGAACGTGTGTATACTCTGTCGTAATAAAATGAAGCCTCAGTCAAGGATGTAAAGGCGCACGTACTAAACACAAATTACTCTGCTTGACATTTTAATAACCTTTGGTTAGGAGTGTACTATTGTTCTTGGCACTAACTCAAGAGCTCGGGGTTTATTTCCCAGCCGGCTGCAATGGGATGTTTTTTTTACCCTTTCACATTGTGATTCACTGTTCTCTCTTTTTTTAAATCGTTCATTAATGTTCTTAATACTGGTCTCTTGGTCTAGTTTATTGGTCCTAGGGTTCGATTCCCAGTGGTACCAAAGGTATTTTTCCTGTAAGGGGGAACTGTTCCAATAGTCACCATGGTGTGATTAATGAAGCTAAAGTTATGTTTAATATTTATACTTGCTCCACACATTCATAATAACTATCATCACATCATATAGTTTCGGTTACGGCGTGTAGACAGCCTCCAAGGTATACCCTTGGCAACGTTAGTGTACTTCCCGCGATAAAGTGGACTGTATGTCGGTTTGACAAGCTATGTAAATTGACTTCGTTCAATATTGTGACAGGAAGTTATTCGACGTGGATGGATGATTAAGTGTATTTTTAGCCACTCTCTGTTTCAAAAGTATACGTATACTATAGACTCACTATCTACCAAATATATTTGTAGCGGTGCTTTAGTTAAAACTAAAGACGCCGGCTACGTAAACAAGGAAATGAAACATAATAGGAGAACACTTGAAAGTAGAAGATAGAAATGCATGTTTAGATATGAGTTTAATGAAGCAAGTTAACAATTTAATACATAGAGCAATACCAGAGCACTATCCAATTATTCCTAAAATGACCTATAGTGAGGGCCAAGATAAATAACACAACTACAATTAAAAATGTAAACAAACTCATAGAGTGAACTCGGCTTGAAGTGCCAATGGCTTAGCACATCAGGTAAAAAAATCCTGGTTGTGTAATATAATTCTAGTCACTCTCTTAAAAGGAATTGTTATACTAGCTAAAATAATAAATATAATTATGTGATTATTATAGGTACACAATACAATAGCAATAGTTAATTTGTTGCCACAAACGACTTACAAGCTACTATACGCGAGCAGGACCAAAGCAGAACCTGTTCAGCATCATACATAAACAATACTATTTTAAGAGATGAGGACTACATAGGCTAGTGAAGATAGCTTGATCCTATTAAATTGAGTTACAATGGGTTCAGGTAATTAAGAGTTTGTTCCGGTCATACATAGACCGATCAAATGTCTAGGGAAAGTTCCAATTCAGGGTTCTAGGCCTTAACTTGACATGGCCTGGCAAGTAACCAATTGGTATAATCTGGGATCTTGAGAAATACAACCACACATGGGCTGCAATCAATATAGAGGGCGTCAAACTTAAAAATTAAATAGGATGTAGGCCCCGCCAGAAGAGCAGAAAAGACCCACAAGTTGAACACCACAAACAGGTGAACAATAAGGCTTAATAGCATATAGAACGTGAGCCAAGACAGAGGGGCAGAAACGACCCACAAGTAGAGCACCACCAACAAGTGAACAACCTAGTTTGGATAACATATAGAACACGAGCCATGCCTGATGGGCATAAGCAACCCACAAGTTGAGACCACAAACAAGAGTACGATACGCCGTGAGGTGCCCAAGATTACCCTAGAAATGCAAACCAATACTTAACTAGGTACAACTATCAAGCCTGGAACAACCTAAACAGCCCCTTTCCCGCCTGAAGGCCCCGCTGACTAAAAGGTGGTCATGCAGGCCAAGGAGGGAGACACACACCCCTAACTAATCCGCCGGTCTTAAGGACCGAGCAGGAAAAATTGTGATGCGAGAGATCACTCATGGCATGTCCAACATGTCACAATTAAATAAAAGGCTAACCTAATGGCATACAAAGTAACCCCAAGAGTGACAGACACTCTCAACAAGCGTGGAAACAATCCCTAAAATCCACATATGGGTGGTTAAGCCACCTAGGCCCTACAAATTTGAAATCTCAAACGTTACGGCGTGTTACTTCCGTCTATCTGGTCTGTCCGTCGACAGCATCGTCGTGACCACTGAGTACTGTAGTTTCTGCTGAGTGAAGAGACGTCGAAAGTGTAGGATATTTGACCGGTACTGTTGTGTCGATCCCAGTGAACCGTGGTGTTTTATAGGGGCTGAACGTGATGAACCATGGGAGGGGAAGACGCCCCTTGACGTTGAAAATAGCACGTAGGCACCATCCAGTGAACCCATGTGCTGGCGGCCTACGTCGAACTTCATTCAGTCAGTTGATCAGATGGAAGGGTCAAGTGCAGTGTTGAAAGGAGTGCGAGTATGGTTTAACTCTTCCGATGGAGCCGTTCTTGTCCAGAAATGTTCCGATGTTATATATGTATGTATATAATTAGAGCTATATATATATATATATATTATTTCGAGAAGTTATTTTCTGTATTTGATTTAGGTAGTACGGGGCTAGATTGGTTAGCCCGCTACATATTCAGTCAAGAAGAATAACATAATATGATTATGCTGAGAAAATTCATAGCAACAATAGCGTCAAGTGTTCGACAAGTACCATTAATATAAAACTATGATAACAGTTCAAAATTAACTGCCAAAATCCCCAGGATCAAACACTTCAGAATGACTCGTACTCATGAATATGAAGGGTTTTGTTCATCACGTCTCATTACTCATCCAGACTCTGTACAGTACCTTCTAATTACTATAATGGAGTAAGGATGAAGAAGGTAGGATTCATAGGAGAGTAATATACTCACATTTGCATAGAGGACAATTCAGATACCATCTAGGGAAAAAACAACTTCAGTGCAACCATCTGGGAGGAGAACAAAACCTGACCTATTCGTCACCAGTAAGCTAGAATATATGAACCTGACATTTAATCCACGTGCTCACTATGTGGACAAATGAAGATACACTCTTCCGAACACCCTAGCGTGGAGCTCTTGATTAAATGTTTGACCCATCCGAGAAACGAACCAGAAAACACCTTTTATTATAAAGAATACATTAGCTTCATACAATAAAATAATAAATATGGTCCGGTGCGTCGCACAGACTTTCTCGATCATTTGTCTAAAATTTGAGATATTTACTTAAAACTAATAAGATATGTGAAACGAATTAATATATATTGTTGCAGAATCAAAATGTAAAACTCAGCATCACATTCCACCAAAGAGCATAAATGAAATAATACAAACTAACACAGAATAATATTTAGAAAAAAGGAACAAAGCCCTCCAAAGCAATCAATTCACCCTTTCTCAGACATCCACTAAAAATATATATTTGCTTATAATTAGAAAAATATTGGTTTGAAAAAATATATTCCAAATAAAGTTTTGTATAATTTTTAATAGTAATATAACTTTACAATGATAAGTTATTCTGTATCTCAAAAATCTACAGAGATATGATCAAAATGGGAGATATCCGCTTATGTAAATGATCCTCAGAGTCATTTTAATGGAAAAATGTGATGCTTTATTTTGTTTGTAATGTTAAACAGTGCCTGGTATAAATTTTAATCAAAATCGTTAAAGCCTACTTCAGGAATATTGAATTTTTCTCTTTTTCGTGTGCTACCCTTAATTTTAAGGTTGACATCTAATTTCATAGCCCTCTGGGGGAACCTTATGAAAACCCTAGATATCAAGTTTGAGCAGATCAGAAAAATAGTTTAGGCTCTACGCGGAAATTAAAACACACAAAGAGACAGAAAAACGGCATCCATCTCGGAAACCACACTTTTTTAGGTTCAAGTGGTCATTAAATATCGGTATCCATCAAAATCTCGAATTAGATTTCATTTACGATCACAAGGGTCACGAGAAAGTAAGTAGGCTGTTTTCCAAGTCGTCATCTGAAATAAGTATAGTTTAAAAAGAATGCAACCACGAAACCGTAACCACTCTCTTAATGGGTTGATTTGCTGTAGGTCATAGTTTGAATCCCGGCCGAGTGTATTTAAGGTGTTTTTACTTAACTTTCCATCCACTCTCCTTCATCGCAATGATGGCTACATATTATTTGAATTTTACCTACCTCATTTTTATTCCGTTTATTTAAATATGTGAACAGTTCGAACGGGTAATGAGATGTGATGCACAAAAAAATAAAACAAACTTTTGTAATGCGGTAAACTTCAAACGGCTGCTTTTTTAAACTGAAGCTTTCCGTTCTCTTCTAAGGAGAGTGTTGTTATATTTCCCTTGAATACACCCTCATGATATTTTCACTTCGCCTTACTACCCATTCGGGCTATACGCATAGTACTAATTACACTAGTGTGTTAGGTATCAAGAAGATTGAATATCTATAGAAAGAGTGCCCACATTTGCTTGAGGGAGATTGGAAAACAATTAAGGTAAAACCACCTTCAATACTCCTGAACATGACTCAAACGTCGATCTATCCGTCATCGGCAGTCAGTCGTTTGTGAGACTGAAACTTTAGACCATTCGGAGAGGCTCTCCTCATCGTATTCCCCTAGATTATATAGTATTCTTCGCTTTGTGAGCGCATTGGCAATAAAACATTTTCGATGACTCAACGATGTCCTATTTTGTTTCTGGCCATCGTAAAGTCATGTTTCTTTGGCCGCCTCAGGGTGTAATTAATTCAGACTCTGCTGCCGTTTGCTGATCACACATCTCGGGGGCCTGTGTATGGTGTATCCGGTAGCTGAAACATCCTGCTCACGAGTCGGCTCAACGAGGAACTCATTTCCTCACTCCTTCATTAACGATGCAGGTGCGAAGACTCCGCCCAATCGGATCCAAGCTGGAGGACGGTCGATGAATGAGTAGTAGCCGTGTTGTAGCGCAGAGGCATACTTTGAGTTTTCTGTTACTTAACATACCAAAGTATTGTAATCGTGAACAATTCAGACCTCAAGGTTGTTATGGAGCTAGATGGCGATGCTCTGCTGACCGATGCTTTACAACAAATATACTTGAGACATTTTGAACTGCACACAAGAAACATGGCCATCTACTCCCTACAGCTTTTGAGAGTGGTTTGTAGATTGTGGAGCTGTGCAGTTTGTGTTTATAGATTATGTTTTGAATTTGTGTAGAGGCTGTGCTATTAAAATGAAAGTAGATGCAGACAAGCAAGTAGATATAGGCCTAGACAAGCAATTGCCTAATAATCTGTTTCTGGTTTCTCGTTCAGTAATTTAATAAATTGCCACAAAAGAGCAGCTACATCTACTTCTTCACTCGCTCTATCCTTCGATAATTTTACAATAATAACTTCATATGGAAACCAACAAAAGACTGTGCTCAACTCTTTGAGATCTCACTTACAACTGGTAAGAAATAGAAAAATTACTTTGAAGGTGCGAGTCAAAATTTCCCACCAAAGGTTATCTCTATCTCTACACCAAATATAACGTAATGCAACGTTTTGCCTTGCAAAGTATCGTTTCGAGACAAAATGTCGCATTTGGTGTGAGGTTGGCTTTAAATCATACTTGAGAAATAGTATGTCTGAAAAACGATTAAACACGTTGTTGCATAACACACAAAATAAAGTTTTGGACAAGATCAGAATCTACTATATTATATAAACAAGTTTACATACTGTATGTATTTAATTAAATAAGAAAGAAAGTGTTTGGTGAGGTCAATGTTCACTTGAATTAATTATATTATCTCAGAATAAATAAAACTCTTATCAGTAGCACCACGTCTTACTACCCGTTCGGGCTACACGCTTAAGTAATAATTACGCTAATGGATTAGCAATTGGGAAGGTTGAATTTAAAGGAAGTGAACCCGCATTTGCGTGGAGGTAGAGTGAAAACTCATGTAGGAAAAACCACCCCCAGTTTACCCGACCGAGATTCGAACCTCGATCTCCCCGTCCTCGACAGTTAAGCTCAACTCGAAACTAGCACGTTAGCCAACTATACCACCGTGGCAGGTTTCATAATGTTCTGGTGAAGATTGTTCAGTGGTAAATTGGATATAAGAAATCCACGTTCTCAACCAAATTATCACTGAGTAATTGATAACCACTATTTATTGGTATTGGGAGATACAGATTAATATATCTTTGATTAAAAAAACAATAACATCGATCCCAGATAATGACTGGTCATCTGAAGGTGGCTTTCATCCCTTGTACACTCCATTTACCCTGAAAAACAACCACAGATAAACCTTGACTGATTACACTTTGGTCCTATTTATCCTATATCACGTGAAATTAAACAAGATAATCTTGCTACCTTTGAGATAACAGTTTAATGGAATGGCCTGCGAGTTAACGTCAGTATTTTTGCAGTTTTTATATTTAAAAACCTTTTTTGACAAAAATAAATACATTATTGCTCCAGTTTAAATTGCTTCAAAAAGTAATCTCAAAAGTTCTTGAATATTTGTCGTGGGTACATCAGCATTTGATGATAAACTATTTTAAATAAAACAAAAAGCCCTTGTCAAATTCCACCATGCCGATGACAGAAGATATTCAAGAGCTGTTGCTTTTACTGTGAAGTAAATTAAATTCAATATATCAACGTGAGCAATATTTTATTTATTTATTATAAACATATTTTGTTATAAAACTACAAAAATCGTTGATTGTTCTAATCAACCATTCAAATCATCTGGTAAATTAGCGCATTATTTTTCAATCAATATTTTATTATATTGGGAAGCTAGGAACTATTTAAACATCTTCAAGCTAAATTAAAAAAAACAATAGCTTATATTTTATGTTGTCATGCAAATTAACCAAAAAAACCTGTATTTACAGTGTAATTATTTCCTAAATTTGTTTTAGGGAATTTAGCTACTTTTATAATTATTATAGTTTACACATTAAAATGACTGAGCAGTTTTTGAGATATTTACAAATATAGCATATAACGTGGCAGCCATTTTGCTGGAGTAATCGTAAACATAATTTCTGTCTGGACTGTCTTCAGTGAGATTTTCAAAGTACAATATATTTCATGCGGTCATGGGGAAGTCGGTATTTGAATCCTAGTTAGGTGTACTAAGGGGATTTTTCATAAATGTTTTCCCCCTCTTACTCTTCTTCCACGTACATTCGGGTACATTTCCAATATAATTTTATTTTATTCATACTTATCCCATCAGTGTAAATATACGGATATTCAGTACGCACAGTAATACGTGGAGCACAAGCGAAAAATACTTTCCTATCTCACCAGTGAACCAAAGGTACGCTAGTTAAAATGATTAAGATGGGGTGCTAGTGAACGTGAGTTTAGGGCAGTATTTCCGAAGTTTTTATAGCATAAACATTTATTTGGCCAAAATAAATCCAATATTTCTTCTATAGAAACATAGAGTTTAGTTTTCCGTGTATGCTAATCTCAACAGTTCTTTAATATCTGTCAAGGGTGTCCTGGAATTTAGTGACAACTTTATCTCTGCATTTAAAAAGTTTGTCACCAAATGCCGCTATGCGCATGAGAGATATTCAACAACTGTTGAGATTAGCATGTGCAGAAAGCTAAACTCTATGTTTCTATAGAATAAATATTTGATCTATTTTTGCCAAAAAATGTTTATGCTATAAAAACTGCAAAATTAATACACTAAACTGTCGCTCACTAGCACCCCACCTTAAGGTTTGAAAATTAAGTTCCAGTTTAGGACTCATTTTTAAAGATATCAGGCAGATATTTTATAAGCTTTTCGTAGGAACTAAACTATTAATTGAATATATGATAGGCTAACTGGTGATCAAACCGTGTAAAATTTGCTTTTGTTTAATTGAAAGGATATATTAAAAAAAATAGAGTAGCCTTAGGCTCTCAAATTATGATCCTAAGTCCTCAGCGTCCTGACAAGGAGTGATTGAGTCCGACGATGTGCATGTAATTGTATCACAGATACAATCAGTAGCTGTGGTAATGATGATGATTATCAGCCGGTCCATTTGGACTAGAGTACACTTAAACTAAGTTGAGAGTCGAATAAATAATAGACCAAAGTCTAAATGGGCTGTAACTTGCAAAAACCAAACACTCCTACACTAAATTGAATCCAGGTATTATTTATTTTATAAATGCACCATTCATAATAGATAGAAATTTTCCTGTAAACAGTTAAAATTATTGACCCAGAGGGGAAGGAGATGTAGTCGTAAGAGACTTGATTATAATAATTAAGTAGTAACATCTGGTCTACAGAAAACCCGACTTTAGTGACACATTCAACCGCCAAGCGCTATAGTCGACGTGAAGGTGAGAAGAGAACTGTACTCGCTGTAATTGCTTTATTGGAACTCATTTGATATTAATATTTCTCGTGTTAACGTCAGTAAGATAAAGTAAACTGAAGTGGAAACTTTAATACCTGGAATATCTCAATTGCATTAGTTACATTTAAATAAGTTAAAAAAAAAAATCAAGAACAATTCAAGTAAGACGTTTCAATTTAATCCATAATTATATTTACAGTCCAATTTTCATAGGAAGGTCTTAATATAACTGCTAAGAAAAGATACTAAATCAATTTAAATGTATTCACACATTTGATCTTAAGCTGTCACTTTTGGTAGATATTACTTTTAACTATAAAACAACATTAATGATATAATAAAATGTTATCGATGTTGGCCGAAAAAAAGTTTGTATTTTTTAAATGCCCTTACTATGAAAATTGAGATGTAATTTTACTCTCGACATAGTCAGTACGTAATAGAAGGCACAAACTGACGCTTGTTATTATTACTAGGAGCTTAGTTGAATAGGAGGCTTCCTGAATCGCCTTATTATGGCAGTGGTGTAGCAGGCTTGCCTTGTCCCATTTCGAGATGGAAGTGGCAATTAACAAACCTCATTTTGACTGCCTTTTATTCCTTTATTCGAGTGAAAGTGAAATCTTAATAGCCTCGCAGAGTAGTTAGGAGGACCTATTACAAATCTATAGGACACAGGACACAGATTCAATCCTAGAGGGAATTCTTAAAATCATTTTATCAGGGCCGTGCAAGGGATTCATGCGCCCTAGGCAAGACTTAAAATTTGCGCCCTAGTTGTATTCTGTATAAAATAAACCCCACCCCCTGCTCCACGCAAATAATTCCCAATTCCAATTTCGAATTTCCTTTTTTATAGTGCTGGCCAACAGTTGTAAGAGCTATTAAGAAAAAATAATTTTTGATTACGAGAAGCCCGAGAAGGGATAAGAACGCCTACATGATCAAGGGCAAATTTACAAGAAATTATGTTATTGAAAATATTAAAAACAAAAAGGGCATCACAATAAAGTCTACGCGAGAAGAGAGTTTGGAGCCCTAATAGGTTTCGAATTCTATCATAATCATAATAAATCCGGTTACTAAAGTATTTATCATAGCATGCAGCAACAAATTTTCTTTGAACGTTTTCTAACCTAAGAGAGTCAGTTAAGGTAATGGAATTCCAAGCAACAGTAGCATATTCTAACTTAGATCTAACCAGGGCATAATACAGACATAAAAAACAGTCAATTTTCTTAAATGATGAAGTAATAAATTTAATAAGCCCAAGTAGTTTCAATGACTGGGAAATGACATGGTCAACATGATAGTGGAAATAAAGTTTGTTATCCAGGAGGACACCAAGATCATTAATACAAAGGGTGCGAACTATGTTATCACTGCCCAATTTATAAGTAAAAAAGAAAGGATTAGTTTTCCTAGTGAAAGATATAGATTTGGTCTTAGATTTATTGATAGACATTCCATTTTCCAAAGACCATTGTAGAATACCATTTACATCATTTTGTAAATCTATACAATCTGCAATTGAATTGATAGTTTTAAATAATTTTACATCATCAGCAAAGAGTAAATAACTAGAAGAGTTCAAATATTTACCAATGTCATCAATAAACACATTAAAGAGAAGAGGACCTAAATTAGACCCCTGTGGTATGCCACAGGGTGCTAAAAATGTATTTGAGCTGTGTGAATCAATTTTAATAATGAATGATCTTTCATGCAAATAACTGCTGAACCAATTTACATATGAGTGAGAAAGTCCAAAATTACCAAGTTTAGCGAGAATAATATTATGCTGACATAAGTCAAATGCCTTACTTTGGTCAAAATAAATAGCATCAACCTGACCTTGGGCAGAGACTTGAGGGGCAACATGCCCAAGAAATTCTACTAAATTAGTTACAGTAGATTTATTTTTTATAAAGCCATGTTGATTATCTGAAAATTTATTTTTAAGGTGGTGAAAAGTATGCTCATGTATGATTTTCTCGAATACTTTGGAGAAAGTGTTTAAGAGAGAAATTGGTCTATAATTACAAACATTTGTTTTTACCCCCTTTTTATAGATAGGTATGACAACAGATTGTTTCCATGTACGAGGAAAAGTTTCATTTGACAGGCTAATGTTAAAGATATAGGCTAACAAAGGGCTGAAAATGCTGGCACAGCCTTTAACAATAAAACTTGGAATTCCATCTGTCCCGGCACATCTAGAAGAACTCAATTTTTTAATAGCATTAGCAACATCCAAGGGTGTAATGTGGCATGGATACAAGGGCGCGCTAGTTTCAATAACGGGGCAGGGTAAAACAGGAATAGCTGAATTATAAACGGAATGAAAGTAGGTCCCAAACTCATTAGCGATTAATAAAGGATCCGCTATAGATTTGCCATCAATTTCTAGGTTGGATGGGAAAACTTTATTCGTACGATTATTTTTAACAAATTTCCAAAAATCTTTAGGTTTGCATTTAATACTATTTTCAATTGAGTTCATCCAATTGGCTCTGTCTATAATCAAAGTAGTTTTAACTAATTTACGAAAGTGTGAAAAATGTGAATAGAATACACTATTATTTGTTATTTTAAACTTTTTGAAAAAATTGTTTTTTTTCCTAATATAGTATTTGAGTGTAGAAGAAAACCAATTAATAATAATAATAATAATAATAATAATAATAATAATAATAATAATAATAATAATAATAATAATAGGGTCCCAAAATACCAGATGAAAAAATTATAAAACTGACAAAAAAAAAGATAAATCAAAAAAACAAGTTGTAGCCACTTGTCCCCCTTCCCTCAGCCCTCCCTTAATCAATGTGTGCATAAAAATAATTTCACTTTCCCTTCCTTTTTTCTTAATATCTTTAAAGATATTAATTAAATAGGAAAGAGATTCGTTGAAAAAGCGACCCCACGAACGTAATAAAACCAATAACATTACTGTGTTGATAGTTATTAATATTAGTTTTAAAATATATTCTTAATATTAGATCAATTATCTAGGTGTTATTTCCTTATTTAAACATAATTATTAGAATGTTTGGTTTAAATAATTATTTTTACTTTCTCGATATCTTACAGGTAGAGAAAGTATTGTGATCGTAAAAAAAATCGAGTTCGAGATTTTGAGGAATCTCGACGTTTCATGAACCCTGAATCCGGAAAAGTGGTTTTTGAATTTCCTGTCTGTGTGTACCTCGGACTAGAGCTTAAACTATTTTACCGATTGGGCTAAAACTTGGTATCTAGGGTTTTTATAGGGTTGTCCCGAGGGTTTTTTGGAATTGGATATATAACCATTAAATTAAGGATAGTTTACTAAAGGGCAAAAAGATAAAAATCGATTTTACCAAAATCAGCTAGAACTATTTTGATTAAATTTCATTTCTAAGCTTTTATAAATATTTTAAAAATGGCTACTCTCAATATTTCGGCAAAATGACTTTAAGGGTTCCGGTCTGATGAGTAAATTCTAATTTTTTTATCATATCTCCGTAACTCTTTGAGATATGAAATTACTTATCATATTAAATATGTAGATCTATTTATAATACAAATCTTTTATTTGAAACATATTTTTATAAAACCAATAGCTTTTAAACTAAACGCAAATATATATACATATTTTAACTTTTCGAATACTTAAGATGTGTATTGTGATCTTAAAAAAATATAACCCGAAATGTTGATGGATGTCAACGTCTCATGACCCCCGAACCCTAAAAAGTGGTTTTTGCAATGCCGTCTGTTTGTGTGTCTGTTTAACCCTAAAATTAAGAGTAGATTAATAAAAAGTGAAAAAAAATAATATATTTTTATGGAAATGGACTAACGATTTTGATTAAAATGTATATCTAGGCATTGATTAAGATTATAAATAAAATGGCTATTTTAATTTTCCTATAAAAATGAATTTTAGGGTACTTTACTGAAGCGGAAATTCCCGTATCTCCGCAACTATTTGAGATACTAAATAACTTATCATTGCAAAATTGTAGCACTATTAAAAATAAAAAAACATTTATTTGAAATATATTTTTATAAAATCAATAGTTTCTGAGATATTGTAAAATGTATTAATACAATTTTGTGAAATTTAGTTGCATAGAGAGATACTACTTTTGTTTTAACGCCATTGCCAAAGGGTAATTTAATGTAAGGAAGTTTCTCAAAAAGCTTATGTTCGATTT
Source organism: Timema bartmani (assembly GCA_902151455.1). Lineage (NCBI taxonomy): Eukaryota > Metazoa > Arthropoda > Insecta > Phasmatodea > Timematidae > Timema > Timema bartmani. The sequence goes on along the minus strand of CABFWB010001732.1, from coordinate 99,463 downwards.
ACTTAAACCTTTTAGTGGAAATATTTGTGCAACAATGATCTATCTTCTTCATTTTAGACTCAATAGTCAATATTTACATTTTTTATTGGTCAAAATTTATATTATTATTATTATTATTACTAGCACCGCGTCTTACTACCCGTTCGGGTTATACGCACTTACGTTAATGTGTAATGGTAGGGTGATTGTGAGATGAAATGGAGGACCTACAGTTTAACGTGGAATCCGAACCACGGTGGAGGCCTGGCATTCCTCACATTCACAAGCTGTGATTATTACACACCTTGTCAGAGGTGAAGGAAGGGTTTGGCAATCACAAAATTTATAAATGAGGAATTTAATAACAATACGATGACCTGAAGATGTGCAACATCTAATAAAATACATTTTTTTTTAACCGGAAGTCTAAATTTTAATATGAAGTGTTGATCCTTGTGGACACAATTCGATCTTTTTTTATTGGTACGAACATAAAAATGAGGACTTAATTCTTTAAAAGTAAAATTATAAAATTTAAAACCACGAATCAAAAAATGTTTTACGTAAGTATAGCGCAATTTTTGCTCGGGTTTGCTAGTTTATATTATTTCATTTCGCACATATTACGAGTTTTGGGTAAATATCTCAATTTTTAAACAATGGAGCGAGAAAGTCCTTGCGGAGTTCCGTACCATTTATTTAAAAAAGCAATCTATTTTGGGAATGCGCCCCTAGAATCTTTCAACCTTACGCGACCACTTAGGTCTGCCTTATGGACAAGCCAGACCTGGACAAGCCAGACCTGGACAAGCCAGACCTGGACAAGCCAGACCTGGACAAGATATTAGTGACTTAACCCGTATCGTTTGGCAAATTTATCTACGCTGGTTTGATTTGTATTGAGCTTGACATCAGTCGAAGGGCTGGTCAAGGTTACAATCCCTGTCAGGGGTAGTGAGGTGATGTTTCATCAATTGTTTTCACTCTCCTTCCATGCAAATGAAGGTACACTTCCTCTAGATTATGTCTTCCTCGTCCCTACCTCATTAGCGAAAATATGTGAGAAACCTGGAAAGATATTAAAAGCACGTTAACAATTTTTTTTGCCCTCGTAAAGAATTGAGGCTGGGATCCTACAGATAGTTAGGCAAGTGCTTTTCCAGCTGAGCTCAGGTGATGGAATAGAGGCCTGTATCTGAATGGGTTTATATAACTAGTGTTGGGAGTCTAGTGTTGCTTGAGTTATATGTTATGTTAGCTTGTAAGTGTTGTGACGAAAAGTAGTTTTTCATCTGTAGTATTTAACGTACAATTTTTGAACAAACTGATTGTAGATACCAGTACACGACTTACAAAATAACTTAACTCTAGAAAAATACTATAACTGGTTCCTCGGTTTATTCCCATGAAAGGGAAAACCCCAACTCCTCAATGAAGAATGCTTCGGCCATGCCAGAAGTCAAACCACAAACCTTTAATTCACTAGACTGATGCGACTGGAAATTAAAAGAAGAAAAAAACCCACCGGAATAAGACGTGCGTTAGATTTGTTGACTCCAGCCCGGTAGGCTGTTAAAAGTTTAAAACGTATATTATTTTTACTTGAGTGGTTTTATAATATTTTAGGCACCAAATATGTGTAGTGAGTTGTGCACGATGAGTTGACTACAGCGCTCCTGGTGGCATGATCTGATCGAGCGATACTCGTCGCATTAATGACAGGTTATTTAATACAATCATTGTAAAGTGTCTATTAGTGCTAGGTGATAAAAAACTGCATTGAAATAAAATATCATGACTGAAGACGTATGTGTTATATTGGGATACACGAATGATGAAAAACTGGAAATCCTTCGATCTTTATTTGTCTCTCCACTAAAGAAAAAATATTAAGTAAGATAGTCTAGTGTGATTTTATCTATTTTGTCCACTGTACTCTAGTTTTAGTGTTTTTGTAGTTAATTGATAGTGTGAATGTTTATCAAAGTTAATTTACTAAAATAATCATTAAGAATTAATAGCCAAAGCTATTATTTATGCTTATTAGTGGGGATTACTCCACCTAGATATCATATTCTGAAAATTGAAAAATGACACCTGGACACGGGTTCGATTCCCGTGTCCAGGTGTCATTTTTCAATTTTCAGAATAAAATAATCATGTTAAGTAAATTTTATTATTCGTAAGAGTAATATCTTATTAATACAAGGGTCACAATTATCCTTTAGTGACCCTTACAGATGTACCAAATTTGTCCAAATAGATTTAAAGGACTTCATATGAGGATAAAGGCAATCCTAAATCATTGAATGATCTTGATGCAATATATAGTTTTTTGTAACCATGAAAATTTCAACTTGGTGTTCTTTTCAATGAACCAAATTTGATCTAAATCGATACATAGTCTTAGGTGTAATAGAAAAAAAACTATTCACTGTCTAAACTAGAGACAAGTAATAAGAAATACACTAGGAAATTTGAAAAATGGTAGTTAATATATACCAAGCTAAAAACTATTTTAAAAATAAATATATTTCTAGGTGCAATACTTTTGTAAATGTAAAACATCCAAAGTTCCACAAAAAGATGTTAAACCAAAATATTTATTGGTTGATTTTATTGACAATCTAATTATACTTTTTATAAATATGTACGTAAACATGTACAGAGATCAATATATTATATATCCCCTCTTATATTGATTATAAAATGTATTTTTTGTATTAATTTTAATGTGTTAGCTCAAACATCTTAAGAAGAGGTGGGTGGATTATTTTTCGGTGTAGCCTGAAGTCTGTTTGATGAGAAGCTAAATTCACCATATCATGTGAACTTTGAGAAATTAGGTTGCTCAATAGAATATTTAAATTAACATATACGGTTTGAAATTGTTAATATAAGACATCCACACTTTGACTACACAGTTACAACTGCTTGAGACGCAAATGATGATAACTGTTCAGATTGAAAATGTAAGACCATTAAATGAGAAATTTGACAATACTGAGATTAAACGAAGTGTTTTGAAAAGGGATTGGAGGGGTTGGGGAAGTTATTGATGGTAGTGTTGCATCAATGAATCACTCAGAAAAGCGGATTGCTATGCAAGAAATATCAAGCTACAATCAGCACACCCCTTAAGGAATTATTTTATTTTTTTGTGAAAGCCAGCCAACGCAAATTCACCTCACTGTTGTGGACAAATCGCCACTTGTGGAAAATGAAGAGTGTTTTCGATCACGGATATAAAGAACAAGCCTCAAATAAAAACACGTTAGTTTAAAATAAATGTCAGTTCTTTTGGTCAACACTAGAGTTGTCACAAGCGGTTTATATAATTTTAACATGGAAAATGTGATAGGTGACTTGAATTGTTCTTTAATGTAACTGTTTTAACTTGTAAATGTAAGAAGTGTCACTATTGTTCTATAATGTAACTGTTTTAACTTGGAAATGTAAGAAGTGTCACTATTGTTCTATAATGTAACTGTTTTAACTTGGAAATGTAAGAAGTGTCACAATATTTCTATAATGTAACTGTTCTAACTTGTGAAATGTAAGAAGTGTCACTATTGTTCTATAATGTAACTGTTTTAACTTGGAAATGTAAGAAGTGTCACTATTGTTCTATGATGTAACTGTTTTAACTTGGAAATGTAAGAAGTGTCACAATTGTTCTATAATGTAACTGTTTTAACTTGGAAATGTAAGAAGTGTCACTATTGTTCTATAATGTAACTGTTTTAACTTGGAAATGTAAGAAGTGTCACTATTGTTCTATAATGTAACTGTTTTAACTTGGAAATGTAAGAAGTGTCACTATTGTTCTATAATGTAACTGTTTTAACTTGGAAATATAAGAAGTGTCACTATTGTTCTATAATGTAACTGTTTTAACTTGGAAATGTAAGAAGTGTCACAATTGTTCTATAATGTAACTGTTCTAACTTGGAAATGTAAGAAGTGTAACTATTGTTTTATAATGAATTTGTTTTAACATGGGAATGTGACAATTGTATCGTATTGTACTCTAATATAAGCTTCCGTATATTCCCCCCTCTTACCCCATCATAATTTCATCCTTCCAATACCTTCAGTTCTTACAATCTTATGTGAACACTTATTTTATAAGTACCTGTTTGTACATATGTGGATTCATTAATGTATCCATTAAATGGCCCGTCTGAATAACAATACCCGTCATGGCCAAACTAAATTGAAGATGACAGGAATTACAAGTCATCTGGCATTAGGACGAGGAGTGCATCTTAATCTCCACTAACAGCTGTCAGACATGGCCATGAGGCCCCTTGACGAACAATGGGGAATGACCTACAAATTATTAAATTCAAAACAACCCATATACTGTTATGAATAGCTGTATTCTAAACAAGCGATCCTTGCATCCTGTTTAGTAATTTTAAACCTATACCTCATCGTTACCTTGAGATGGAAAAATCTACTCATCATGATGGTCAAACGGTCTAAGGCTTCAGTCTCGGAATATACTGTATTGCCGAAAAAGGAGATGGGCTAGGAACACTTGTTAGTGGTTTTCCACATATGTTTTATCACGGTTTGTTACTTCCTCCCAACACCTCGGAGAGAAAGTATTGTGACCGTCAAAAAAATCGAACTCGAGATTTTGATGAATGTCAACGTTTCATGATCCGCTGAAACAAAAAAGTGGTTTTCGCAATGCCGCCTATCTGTCTGTCCGTCTGTCCTCGGGCTAGAGCAGAACCTATTTTACCGATTGGGCTCAAACCTGGTATCTGGGGTTTTCATAAGCCCCCCCCCCTCCCCCCCCGAGGAATTTCCGGAATTAGACATCCGACCCTAAAATTAAGGGTAGTTTATAAAAGGGCAAAAAGAGAATAATCAATTTCCTTAAAATCCGCTCTAACAATTTTGATTAAATTTTATATTTAGGCATTGTTCATCTTTATAAACAGGATGGCAACTCTCATTTTCTTATTAAATTAACTTTGAAGGGACCTTACAGAGGAAAATTTTCTAATTTTGGTCATTTCTCCGCAAATATTTGAGATACAAAAAACTTATCATAGTAAAGTTGTATTACTATTAAAGATAAGAATCTTTTATTTGAAATATATTTTTATAAAACCAATAACTTCCTAGTTATAAGCAATCACATGTGCTTTTTAATTCAGTTCTTTGAAAATGAATTTGATTTGTAAGCTCTTTGGTGGACAAAGATGTTTCTTTTGTCAATTTTCTGTAACAGTGTTCCTAGTTCCTAATGACGTAGAGTAAGAAAGTAACAGTGTATATTATTTCATTCATGATATTTGGAGCAATGTTCCGTCAACAATGTATAAAACCTATTATTTCGTTTCACAAATCTTACGAGTTTTTAGTAAATGTATATTTTTAGATAAAAGAGAGAGAAAGTCTGTGCGGTGCACGATTGTACCATTTCATTTTCTCTTGTTATCACTAATGCTATATTAATACTTCCTTCTGTCAATTAACATGGTGCAAGCGAACTACTTGATCATTACCTTGACATTTAAAGTTTTACTTTAATTATTTTTTGTGATGAAGCAAGGAGAATTGATTGCGCAGAAATGTAGAGATTGGATTTTATTTTAAGAGAAACCATTTAAAAATTAAATAACGGTTGAATTTAAAGAAAACACAGAAAAGAAAATTTCATATTTTAAAAATATATTATATTACTATATAAAATGCTGAAATAATATAATTCAACATCACTTTAATAAACTGTATGATCTTGCTTGTAAATTTTAAAAATTCATTTCAAACTAATTATTGATTAAATTAAATGAAACATTTAGGCTCGTGTAATTAAATACGTCCGTAGGTATTATTTAGGGGGAATGCACTCGCATTGGCGTGTGGAGAGTGTGGGACAAAGTTTTTTGAATAACCTCTCGCAGTACACCCAACCAAGATTCGAAACCTAACCTCCCCATCACAGGCAATTCAGTCTATTGCATGATTGTGATTGACTACCTGTAAGGACTTGAGGTAATATTTTTTTACGTGAATACATCTTTAAGTATTAAAGGTAGCCAAACCACATTCGATAGCTTAGGGAATAAAGATTTGTCATTGACCTTCAGATAGCGCGTCGCGCCAAGTGAGTGGCTGTACCTCGGAAATTTCTACTAAGTATAACTTTGCACTCTGTCGCGGTACGACGCTCGTTTTAGTGTCAGTCAACAGCTCTCACTGATATATTTTGATTTAACTAATAATATTTAAATTCCACTACAGTGTTGGTGAAGAAAATGTGGATTGAAGTTGAAAAATTCTAGAAATGTCACAATGTCCGCCTATACTCGCCGGAAAGCCAGACAGAAATATGCCGAAAGTTTAATACGGGAAAGAGCAGCTTGTCAGCTCTCAAATAATTCCCCAAAGTCTGGTTCGGAACGAATAAGGAAGTAAGTATCGGGGGTAAAAGAAATTGGAAGCCGCGCTATGTGCTTTGGCGGCAGCGCAAGAACCCATGGATGTGAATGACGTAAGTGAATATGCCACCACTTCGGAAGATGGATTGTAGAAATGGATGTGGATTTCTGAAGATCGATTAGGGCAACCACGCTCGGTAATACTTGTATTGATTTGACTTTCGCCAGAAAATTGGATGTATCTTGTCTAACGTTTGTATTTTACTTCTCTTACCATATACCTGTAATAAATAAAATGGTAATCGATTATTAAACTTGTTTTCATTTATTTATACTTCCCAACCCAAATATAATCCACTGGTATAAAGTATTCACGTAAAAACCCCCGTTTGCTGTTTGTAAAGCCTCTTTAATTGAATCACAGACGCCACTTCAACAAAAAATAAATATCCAAACAGATTTCACAAATTTCATGTTTCAATCATGTAAAAATGGTTAAAAGAAAAAATTGTTAAATACAAGCTGTTTTGAAAGTTTTGATTGCCAAAATATAGATCAGTTCAACGTCATGGTATTGCTTATCATATGGTTTGGCGAATGGATACAAGAGAGTAGGTCTGATAGGTCTTGCTAGCTATCAGCTACCTCCACTGCAGTGCTGAGTGGACTCTGGCTGTTATAAGGCTATAAAAATGACAACCACTCTTGGCATGTTTATCTTACATAAGTTGAGAGTGAAACATGGCTTCAACTTTGAACTGTTATTCCTTGTATTTGACTAAAAGAAGAGCATTCAACCATGGATGGGAAATCAGCATAATTAAATAGTCAATTCCAACAGAAGCCTGTTTCATTTTATGTTTGTGGGAGACAGCATCGTTATACTTTGTCAACATCTGGACTCAACTTTACTTGTATGTGTAATAAGCACAGTAACTGAAGGAATGGACTGCTATTATAGTACTGTTGCATGGCTTCCATACATACATTTCCAAAGATGTCACCGTGCCATTGTAGTTTAGACTGTCTTTAAATAAACCTATACTTAGCGGAACAGATATGGACAGTACAGTGAAATAAATGAGATATTAAAAAGTTTCTTACTCTGCTTAGCAGATAACCACAGAGGATAGTATTTTGTTCAGTGTACTGTACATGGAAGTAAATTACTAAATTAAATATTAAATCATTTATTTCACTTTGTGGATGACCATGTAGAACAGTTTTATATTTGTTCAGTGTAAGGGGAAATAAAATTACATTAAAGTTAGGTATTTTTATTTATTTTAACATACGATCCACGGAGAACTCCAATTTGTTCAGCGTAGAAGGAAATGCGTTAAAGATGAGAATCTTGTATATTTCTTTTAGCAGACGATCCATGGAGGGCAGTATTTTGTTTAGTATAAAGTAAATGCTTTAAAGATGAGAGGTATTCTTAACAGACCAGCTATGGAGAACAATATTTTGTCAAGCGTACTAGGTATAAATAGATTAGAAGTTTTCTGATTCAACATTGGCTCTGATTGAGTTATTTATACTGGCACAATTTGTTTGAATTAATTATTTTGTAGGTATCTACTATAAAAGTAGTGTTACTTGGTACCACAGATACATTTAAGGTGTGGTGGAAGGGGACGCGAAAAAGGCCGTTGTTTTTGCAGTTTTTATAGCAAAACGTTTTTTCTACGCAAGCAAATAAAATATTGCTTCAGTGAAAACAGAGAGTTTAATTTTCTTCTCACGATGGTATCAAAAGTTCTTGAATCTTTCAAGAGTGTCCTGTAATTTAATGACAAGTTTTTCTCTTCGTTTAAAAAGTTTGTTAGATAATCTTACTATGCTCATGACAGATACTCCAAAACTGTTGAGGTCACCACGTGAAGAAAACTAAACTCTGTTTCTACTGGAGAGTTTTTTAAAATTTATTTTGGAAAAAAATATTTTTTCTATAAAAACTGCAAAAACGCTAGCCTTTTCTCGGGTTCCCTACCATCCCACCTTAAAAATTGATGCTAACTCATGCTTTTCCACGCAACGTTAATATGAATTTATACAATAATGTGGTTTGATTTTAAATACTTACAACGGTTGGTCGTCATCTAAAACGCAATAAACTAACAATAATTGTGATTATTGTTTGTTAAACTGCTTGATTTTTAACTTGAAGTTTGGGGATTGAACACTTAACGTTCCTCTTAAAGATTCCCCCCTTCCCCCCAGGATATGGTTTTATAATTAATGCAATCTTGACTGGATAAATATTGTACATTTAAAAAAAATAGCTCTTTTAATCGTATTAACTTAGTTTGGAAGGCTTAAGTCGATTATTACTGCCGTTAAAATAAACAAATTAGCAAAAAATAATCTTAAAGGTTTATTTTTATCATGCGGGAAACACATTATGAACATTATACACACTTTGAATTAATTCTACCCGTATTCCATGTCGACCTCTCAGATAAAATTTCAAATCCTAAACTTATTTCTCCGTATAAGACGATGGGAGATTGTGGGGCATGTAATTGCGTCTTCGGTCTGCGTCCAACGAGTCATTACAGCGCATCTTGACAAAACCATATGGCCTTAATTTGTCCCATGATTGCTTTACCGAGCTTATAGAAAAGATTAAAGCTCACTATCAGCTAAAAATTACTAAACTTCTTTAAATTGAAGGGGTTTGACTGAGCGACCACCCTGAAATCTGATGAGAGGGCTTGTTAATTCTTACCAGGGGTCATGGAGGGGAGGGGCTTATAGAAGAGCCAAGAAAATGTTTTTTACAAAAATAATTGAATACTACTTTACTAAAGATAATATACCAACCCAAGAGTCAAATTTTCAAAGTAAAAGTTCATCTGATAGCTAGAAGTTCCTTGGTCTAATTTCCCGTATTCATAATATGAGCTGCAATTGTAAGTTTTTATAGATAATATGAATACCTATAAAATTACACTAATAATATAGTAGAATATTATCAATATTGACCGTAAAAATAGCTGTATTTTCTAAACGGCTCTTTCTGTGAAAAATGGACTGTAAACCTTGATTTTCTTAATATGGACATTTGGAGCACCTTTTTAAATATTCAAACATATTTTTTGTGTCCAAAATTGATAACGTTTTACTATATTATTTGTTTTTGATAATTTCTATCAAAAGTGACAGTTTCAGATTACATGACCTGATGTATGTATATGTGAAAGTAGATATAATCATTTTTCTGTCAGATATGTCTCTTTGTTAGAAAATTGAGTTATATTTTATCCAGGCCTAGAGCCTTCTAATGCACTTGACATAAACATCCCTGTGATAAATAAACGTTTATTAGGTATTAATTAAACTTGCACGGTTTGGTGACTAATATGGATTCTGAAACTAACCTTTTAGGACGGGGTTCATCCCTGTCCGGATGCTCTGGAAGTATTTATTTTTACAATGTGTTGACCCAACTTCTTTGTAAACAGTTCGTTTAAATTCACATTCAAGATAATTCTGTCGTTTTTGATTTAGAGACTTTGCTAAGATTCTACTTTAGTCTTTCTAGGAATCGAACCAGTGAACATGTAAATAAATAATCAAATTAAATCAGGACTTAGCTAAAGTGTCAAATTACATTAGTAAAATATACACTATACTTATCAAATTAAATAACTGATTTTATTGCAATCAGGAACGGAATAAGAACATTAAATTATAAGAAAATCTTTCTTAAGTTTGGGTGTAAGGGAACGTGAGAAAAGGGCAATATTTTTATTTTGCAGTTTTTATAGCAAAACTTTTTTTGTCTAAAATTAATAAAATATTTCTCTAGTAGAAACATAGAGATTAATATTCTTTACATGTCTCTTTACATACTCTTTAATATTCTTTACATGTCTCTTTACATACTCTTTACATTAACAGTTGTTAAATATTTGTCATGAGCATAACGCCATTATATGACCAACTTTTTAAATTAATAGAAAAAGTGGTCATTAAATGTCAGTACATGCTTGACAGATCTTCAACAACTGTTGATATTACCATGTGAAGAAAATTAAACTACATGTCTATGCTGGAAATATTTTATTTATTTTGACGAAAAAAATTTTTGCTATAAAAACTGCAAAAACATTAACCTTTTTTCACGTCCCCTACAATCCCGCCTTAAGTTCGATTGAACCCGATTCGGTGGCCCGCAAGATCCGTCGCGCTACTCTCGCAGTAGACTAAACTGTTGATGACGGGGAGATAGAGGTTCGAATCTCGGTTGAGTGTACTGAGGATTGTTTTTCCAAAATGGTTCTCTACTCTCCCTCTACGCACATGCAGGTACATTCCCTCTAAATATAGCCTTCCTAGTCCCTAGTACATAAGCGTATAAACGTAACGGGTAGTACGTACACCTAAGCCTACAAGCCGGACGGGTAGTAAGACACAGTGCTAAGATAAAGTTTGATTGTAATTACAGTTGTGTATACTGGGAGGTGGGGATACACATTCTTACTGTCGTGATGGTTTCCTCATCCTCTCTTCACGCAAATGCAGGTGCACTTACTACATATAATCTAACTTATACACCCTTAATACTTAGAGTGATTCCTTGCCAACACATTTGTTTAACGTATTGATTAATACTTCATAATATTAAAGTTCATAATAGATCGACATATTAGAACCTGCATCGATGGATACGCGGACTAAACGTCAAGTTAATTTAGTTTACTAGGGGGTGATTTTTCCCACACTTCACCTATGCAAATTTAGGTACATTTTATATTAATTCTGTCTCCCTCATCCCTACCCCATTAGTATATAATTAGATGTTGAGGGAAAAAAAGTAAGAAAGTTATTTAGAATAGCCTTAGTGAAATAAAATAAAAATGATCACAAGTTAAAACTCTCAAACAAAACAAGAACTATTAAATACTGTTGATCGCTCTTGGCATAATTTGTTCGCAGTAACGTTAGTCCTTTCCTAGGTGACCTGGCGGTCTAGGGGTAAGGTGTCAGACTTCTGTGCTGAGGGTCCGGGGTTCAATCCTCGGTCCTGGCACAGATTTATCTGATTTCACAGATTTATCTGATTGCCAAACCCTTCCTTCACCTCTGACAAGACGTGTATTAATAACAACTTGTGAATATGTGGAATACCAGGGCCCCACCGTGGTTCGGATTCCACGTTAAACTGTAGGTCCTCCATTTCATCTCACAATCACCCTACCATTGCACATTAGCGTAAGTGCGTATAACTCGAACGGGTAGTAAGACGTGGTGCTAATAATTATAATAATAGTTCTTTCATGAGAGTTGAAAATGTATCCGTCTCGTAAATATTTGCGAGCGCGTTGACAAGGGATGTAAATTAACATAATAGATCCAAGAGGCCAAATACATTATGTTATGAAAGGGATGCATACGTAACTGTAAACCAAAATAGATATTGCAACGGTCAGAAAAGGCCAATATTTTTGTGAACCGACTACCTAGCTATGGATAACGTAGCATGGTGCACAAAGCCACAAACGTTGTTGTAGAGAACAGCGCGAATCATTCTTCCAGTGTCCAGTTGACGCCCATGGGTGGGCGTGGGAGATCGTTACATGTCCCGACACTAAGGTCTCGCGATGGCTTAGACGGTGAGATGACCATAGCTGATTTCTGTTTGAGGAGAGTGTTCCATTGTTGGAATTGTCAGGAGTTGAGCGAGAAGAGGAGTAGTAATATTAGCGTCAAGATAACTGCACGAAACTGGGAACTGACAGATGACCTTAAACCTTGACAAAAAAATGGGCTGGTTACACATATAAGTAACTTTGGTTCCTTTTTTTTTCCACCCCTCTAGTACTAGTTAATTCTATACGATTACATTAATTATGCTAATGAAATAGGAATGATAAAGGTAAAATTTAAGAGGATATACAACCTCATTTGCGGGGAGATAAAGTGGAAAACTATTTAGAAACAACACCCTCAGTACATCCAACCAGGATTCAAACCCACCCTGAACTTCCCATCACCAGCAATCCAGTCCAACACGAGAGTGACGCACTAGACTGTGTGTTCATCAATGTAAGTACTACATTATTAAAATATTTAAGGATATAGTTATATATATTACATTACATCCAGTGGCCTGGGTCAGTTTTTATTCAAGCCAAACATATATTCTCCACTACCGGCCTGTTGTAGCTTCATATGCCTTATAATCTATCTTAAGACTAGGACAGGCACAACATCCAGTCCCCGGCCGTCAATTTATCAATGTGAAAGGGTAAGCGCATATTTTCATCAATGATACATTTTCGGCCATGCCAGGAATCAAATCCGGGAAATTTAGCTCAGTAGACAGACACACTACCGACTGAGCTAGTGTGTCGGACTATATATATATATATATATATAGTGTGCTGCTACCTGACAAGGTTATCAACAAATGTACAGCGTATAACACGAGCGGTTAGTAATACGTGGTGATAAAAAACAAACAAATGTAAAACCCGCTTTGGTGGCTGCATGGTCTAAGGCGATACTCTTGTAATAAACAGACTGCCGATGACGGGGAGATCATGGTTCGATTCTGGTCAGGTGTATTGATGGTGGTTTTTATTAAATGGTTTCCCACTCTCTCTCTGTCTCCACGCAAATGAGGGCACACTTACTCTAAATTAAACCTTCCTCATCCCTAAACCATTAGTGTAATTAGTACATAATCGTATAGACTGAATGGGTAGTAAGACGCGGTGCTAATAAAACAAGTACAATAATTGGGGGAGGAGGGCTATGATGGGTGACCTTTAGGCGTGTACCCGCATTTTAGTAAAGGTAGAGTGTGGAAATATTGAGAGAGAAATATCCCAGCACACCCAGCTGGGATTTACACCCTTACCTCTCCCGTCACCAGCAAACTTGACAAGACGAGACTGACGCATTTGGTAGTTTGCTCACAAGTTCAGATTAGTTATGCACAACTCAGTTATATAATTGCGATAGTATTTTATTGGCTATAAGGAGGACTGAAGGAATCACTATTATAAATATTGGCAATGTAAAGAAATATTGTTTATAATTCAATACAGGCTTCGTACAAAGAAACCTTTAAAAACCAATTCCTCTTAACTCCCTTCACTAGAGCTAGATTTGTATATGGTTCTTATGAAACCTTAAGTCAGATTATCAGAATGTGTGAGTAATAAGGCAGGTTTGTAAGTAGAGTTACTACTGATAACAGTTTAAAATTGAAAGCAATGTTTTAAAAATCAAGAAACAGTTCATTCAGGCAATGGGAAAGTATTCTAGAATAACTATTGTCAAAATAAATGGGAAGAACAAGTTTGAGAATTTTCAAAAACTAGACTGTATACAAAACTTGTTGGCTAAATAAATAAGTGCTTCAGTAGAAATATTTAGTTTAATTTTCTACACATATTAATCTAATCAATGAGTATTTGTCGAGAGCATAGTGGCATTTGGCCAGCAGTTTCATGTTCAATTCCTGAGATGCTCATAATGAATATTCAAGAACGGTTACGATTTCTATGTGCAAGGAATTAAAATTATTGTTTTTATTGACGCAATATTTGATTTATTGTGTCAAAAAAGTTTTTTATAAAACTGTAAAAATATGGACCTTAAACCACCTTATCTTTCATTAAATCTTAATATGGTTAATTAATAAAAAGATGGTAACTGTTTAAAGTTTTGGTACTCATGACACTTGAATTATTGGGCGTAGAAATGAAATGGTTACTAAATAAAGATATTTTAATGGAGGATCAAGTGTGGGATCAAGTGTGCACAAAAGTATTTTACATTGAAACTAATATTTCTTATGAGTTTTGACTTGATTTACTTGAGAAACATTTTCCACATAATCTAATTAGTGTAGTACAATAATTTATTTACTTTTTTATTTACAACGCTAAAATGGTGCTGACAGCCCAAACTGGTAAAAAAAACAAAGCGGCACTCGTAAAATATATATTCTTAAACGTGAATAGTGAATATTTCCAAAGTGGCGTGAAGTTTTGACACCCTGGAGTCATTCCTCTCCATCATCAGATAATATAAACCTACCTGGCAAGATCGTCTGTACCAGATTGTTTATTTCAGTTGGAGGAGCCAATAAACTTCTTGGGAAATATTAGAAACCAGCAAGTTCACGGATATTGAATATGAGACGTAAAAAAGGGTCTTCCCTTTCAGCGATGGCAGGGAAGATTAGTTATCTTTGGGTTTACGACTGTAATTCAATAAAAATGTACACTCAATTTAAAGAAAATACTAGTTCTAAACGCTGGTATTGTGATAAACCTATACTTTTGAATTCTTTAATAAGAAAATTATATCTTTATTAACTAAAGATCAGTTTTGAAAGATAATACGAAGAATAAATGGCACAAATTTCTTCGTTGTTATCACGATTTAAAGATGGATATTAAGCCACTAGGGGGAAGCTCAAAAATGTAATGACCTCTTTTAATGACCACATATTTAACATCTAGTTAGAAAGTTGTGTAATTTGCGATATACAGAATCTCGTAACGCCCTTCGGCATACAATACAGATATGTTTATTTTATATTATGGAAATTATTACACGCTTCAGTCAATAACAATTTTGTTGTTGGTTAAATTACATTAATGGTTAATTTTAGATGCTTCATTTTGGTCAGCATTACATGCATGTTACAATTTTGTTACATTATTTTTACGTAATCTTATCTAATGGAAATGGAATTTTGTTTGAATAAGAATGCATAAAATTATATGTTTGATTTATTTTTACAAAAGTGTATAGAGCTGTTCTATGTATAATCAAACTATAGGGATTACGTTAATTTTCAATTATGTAAATATACCAATGTTTGAGGTAAAGAGATCAATATTTTTTTTAAACATCACCGTGTCTTACTACCTGTTCAGGGTATAAGCATATATTATAATTAATATAATGGGGTAGGAATAAGGGAGGAGGAAGAAAGCATTTTAGAGGAAATTCACACGAATTTTCTTGGAAGAAAAGTGGGATACTATTCAGGAAAAAACCAGCCTCAGTAGAGCCACGAGGGATTCGAACACCGATCTCCCCATCATCAGCAGGCCAGCCTTACACAAGAGTGACGCCCTAAGCCATTCGGACACCGGAGCAGGTATTTTTAAATTAAAGTCTGACTAAAGTTTTTTTTCTGACATCTAACCTTGGAAGAAATGTAAATTTGTTCAATTATAAGTTGAATTTGGAAATTGTATGAGGTGTGAGGTCATCTCTTCTTAATGTGACTACTAAATATAATGTTTACATGTAAACAAATATTGGTTTACAAATTCAATAATTGATCACAAGTATTTAAATAATTGAGTGTACAGGACCACCATGTATGCCGAGTCAGTGGAACAAGTTTCAGGTTTATATGTAACTTAATATAATCTTCTATAACGAAAGGAATGGAACAAGCAAATTTGTAAAACATTTACATATATTTATTACCACCTTCGGCTAAAAGTTCCTGTTTTCCTTGTTTGTGAGATTGACGTATATTTATGATCTTGTTAGGTGAGGTTTGGGGTTATGTGCTAGAGAAATTATTGAACACCACTTACATGAAAGAAACCCCACAAGTTTAAACTGTACAATATTTCTAAACTTGGGTTCAAATAATTTTGGCAACATTTCAAACAGTTTAAAATCAACCATAAATATATCTTAAAATAGCCTCTTTTTTTATTTGAAATGTTCAAGTTAGGTGATAGTATATATAGTGGACAGCCAACCAAATGTTATGTGAATGGTATGTACTTAATTAAGTCGTTAGAAGGTATAATATAGTTGACTTGATTCTGTTTCTTCTCAATTTTAAACTTGTATTTTACACATTTTACAAAGCATGTAACTAACCTAACATAAGACAGCACTTTTAAAAAACTCAGACAAAGGTAATTATGGGTTGATTGCAGATGGTGACGATATTTTCTTTTCTTGTCTACGGGCTCATCCTGCTAACCGATTAGTAACTATTTAGGCACAAAGGTTGGGTGTGTATTGTTTAGATATCATTAGGCGTACTGTTCTAGGTTAAGTTAGTTTGTAATTCGTGTTCTGATATCTTCATTTTTAGAGTTTGAATGCTAACTATAACAAAAACCTATCATACTTTATTTCATTCACTTTATAAATACAGGAATATATCAGCATGACTTACAAACTAACTTTTATTGGTCTACATGTCTTTCTACCCTTCCGGGATACCCATATATTTACACTAAAGAGGTAGGGGTGAGTAAGGTAGAATTTGGAAAAACGTTTACCCATTTGCGTAGAGGGAGTTAAGAAAACCATCTAGAGAAAAACACCCTCTGTTCACCAAACCCGGATTTTAACTCCAACCTTCCTGTCACCGGTGATTCAGTCTATTGTGAGAGTGACACCGTAGACTACACGGCCACCGATGGGCGTACAAAAAGTTCAACTCTATAAAAGACACAGCACCTAATCCCCGGCCGTAAATTAATTACTATGAAGTAGGAGATCCCAATTTCATCAAATGGTAAATTGTTTGGCAATGCTAGGAATCGAACCTGGAACCCTCAACTCACTATATAGAAGTGATACAGGGTAAAATATATATAAATGACATAATAAAACATGCGTTGATGAACAGGTGGTCTAAATTATTTCCAAGGACTGGGAGGTCAAGGCTCGAATCTCGGCTGGGGGAACTGAGGGTGTTTTTACCTTAAACAGTTTTCCATTTTCTTTCCTTTAAAATTTTGGTACCTTTTCTTTAAATTGTACCTTCATAATCACCACTCATTAGTATAATTATTAAAAATGCGAATAGCGCAGATGGGTAGTGAGGAAATTATCTGTTTATTCCCCACAGAGTCTGCTAGTTTTTGGAATCCCGTTTGGAATAGAGAAAGTTGGTTAGTCTTGAGGGGAGCACATTTCACACTTACCCTTTCAACAATGGGGCTATCACGTGCCTGGAAAACACAGATAATTTTAGTACCTGGAAAAAGAAGGTGGGATACAATTAAATCCCCATAGAACTTAAATAATACTTAAATATTTTTGACATTAGTTGCAATTTTTAAAAAGTCGAACTTTAAATATGTGCTATCCACACTCCGTTTTAACCTTGAAACATTGTGCTAGATGACAACCCATCATCTAGATTCTAGACCAATCATTCTGTTCTATAAAAGATTATATTTTTTTTAACACCGCGTTTTACTACCGTTTGGATTATACGCTTATGTACTAATATTACGCTAATGGTTTTAGGTATTATAAAGGTTATATTTAAAGAAAGTGTACCCACATTTGTTTGGAGGGAGAGTGGAAAACAATTTTGGAAAAAAAAACCTCAGTACAACCGACCAAGATTCGAACCTTGACCTCCCATCATCGGCAGTATAGTCTAATGCGAGATAGCGCGTTAGACAACGCGGTCACAGAAACGAGGAACATATGATATTTCACAGGTCACTTTTTTTTAATGAAACTTCATCCCTCGAGCTATACAACTGTCTAAACTTTAAAGTGTCTCTAAGCAAATGGGAGCTCCTTCTGGAAGACACAGGGACTTATGTATCAGGAGAATAATGACAACCCTGATTAAACTGGCCCTACCTTGTTTATTTATCATCGCCACTAAACTATTACAAGTTTCCTCTCAGCCAGTTTGGTAAGATACCAACAGTGTTCCTCGTTCTCGGTTCAATGACATCCTGATCAAACGAGAATGGTGGACGTCAAAACCTTAAGGACAAACTGTCGTGAACACCCGTGACAGGGGAATAGTGGGAAGTCACTGAATTGGGGACGAGTTGCCTTATACAGTCCTTTAGAAATTGGAGATCTTCACGGTAGCGTCCTCCGTCTACCCTTAACGGTGGCAAGCACACTTATCTTGGTTACACTATGGTGGGGCTCACAGGATAGAGCCAAAGCGCAATTAATGAAGGTAATACTGTTATACTCGTATTGCAAGGTAAACAGAATGTATATTCCAATTTTCATGACAAGGGCCTTATTTAACAGCTATAAAAAGTTACTATGGCTCATCTACTTTCACGTATTAATACGTCAAGTCATATGATCTGCTGCATCAGTCACCAGTCGTGTTGAGCTCGACCACCGAGGACAGGGAGATTGAGGTTCGAATCTCGGTCGGGTGAACTAGGGGTGGTTTTTCCTAAATGGTTTTCCACTCTCCCTCCACGCAAATGCGGACTCACTTCCTCTAAATTCAACCCTCCCAATTCCTAATCCATTAGCGTAATTAGTACTTAAGCGTATAACCCGAACGGGTAGTAAGACGCGGTGCTAAATAATATTATTATTATTATTATTGCATCAGTCACTTTTGATGGATACTATCAATATATATATAAATAACACTAATAATATAGTAAAGTGTTATCAATGTTGATAGAAAAAAATACGTTTGGATTTTCTAAAAGATGCTTGATAATGTGTATATTCTTATGAAAATCAAGATATATCTACCACCACGCATTATACTGTCACGAGATCTAGTTTGTTTCAAGCAGCCAGTGCTGGCCAAGCTGAGGGGTCTCCCATTCGATTCCCAGCAGGAGAGAACAGTATAATTGAACAAAATCAGAGCTTCCCCTTTCACAGTGAATAAATGATGGCTGCTGTTTGTATTGTAGAATTAAGTTATTTTGTAAGTCATGTGTTGGTATAAACAATTGAGGCTAAAAGTGCACCTTAAATATTCCAAGTAAAAAGAGGGGGGTAATTGGACTTTCGTTTTTACATGACTGACTGGGTTCAAATTCCGGTCGGATTCATTACAGGCTGTTTTACAAATATTTCTTATCATCTCCTAACGTTAATAGATTGCATTTTATCTAATCTACGCACCTAATCTTTGTCTCTGAGCTAAAGTGGTGTATAGCCCTATTAATAAACGCATATTGAAAACAAAAGCAAATATTTAATTATTTTTTCTACATTAGCTTAACATACAAGCGGGGTCGTTCATACCTAGGGACGCAACCTTTTGGACTTCAAATCGCTAGTGTGACCCAATTTATTTTCCCGTGAATGTTTCGACGCTAATTGGATATGAACTAAGTTATTACCCGCTTCGGTGGCCACGTGGTTTAACGCACTAATCTAGAGTTGAACTAGACTGCTAAAGATGGGGAGATGGGGGCTCGATTCCGGTCGGGTGCACTGAAGGTGGGTTTTCCTAAATGGTTTTCCACTCTCCCTTCACGCAAATTTGGGTGCACTTCCTTTAAATTAAGTATTTCTAATCCCTACCCCATTAATGTAATTAGTACATAAGCGTAAAGCCCGGACGGGTAGTAAAACGCGGTGCTAAAAAACTAAGTTATTTCAGAGGTGTAAGCTCATCGTCAGTGCCTAGGCGCTCTCGTCTCTGGCCAGAGCTCGGCGACCAGACTATGGGAGTGAACTGGTAGGTTTTTTGTTTTAGAAAATGTTCTCAATAATTTCCCTTTAATTTTTTTCCTGGAATTTGTCCAACTAAATCAATTAAAAGAATGTGATTCCAAGATCTAAGGTTTACATTTCACTTTAATTTATCCTAAGGACGTCAATTTCCGACTCACTTACAAATAAATTACAATTAGACAATAACAGTGATTCAAATTCTCTTCCTCACTCACGTATCGACCACAGTGTTTGATGGCTGAATGCTAAATTATTGCGCTGGCCCAGGTATGTTAATTCTTAAAAAAAAATCAAAGGTTTTAGACCCATCCGCTTCCCCTACGTGTTAATGATTTGAGATGTTTACAGCAACATTTCTCGGAAAAAGCACAAGAAAATTTTCAAATTGTTTTGATTTTCACACCAAGTCTTACGTCCTGTCCAGGTTGTACGCACATGTATTATACTAATCACGCTAATGTGTTAGGGACGAATAAGATTTATATTAGATGAGGTGTATCCGCATTTGTGTGAAGGGTAGGTGGAGAATTATTTAGAAAAAAACCTTCAACCCAACCTACCGAGATTTGAACCCCAATCTTCCTGTTATCAGCAGTCTATTCTATTGTGAGAGTTTCGGCCACCGAAGCGGGTTTACCAGTAGTTTATCTTGGGTGAGGTAACAGTCTCTATCGTAGCTGTGTGGGTCTTTCTCTCGGGTTTACCAGTAGTTTATCTTGCGTGAGGTAACAGCTCTATCGTAGCTGAGTGGGTATTTCTCTCACTCTCACCCACACATGACATCACGTACATACATATATGGGAAGCATACGAGAGACCCGATACACCTCCATGACTCCCACTATAGCTGGCGGATAGGGTCTTCCTTTCAAGGTCGTCCAACAAGGCTAGAAGGAAACAAGTTGAAGTGGGATTGAAAGAGAGAGAGAGAGAGTGAGAGGAGAGAAGGCCAACAAACACATATGAACACGGTCTGTATTTCAACACATCACACATGACTCAGCTTAGAGTAGTTCAACCAACCTTAGTGACAGAAGTATTTTCTAACTGGGCAACAGGACTAATAAAACCACACCACTGGACAATCTGGCTTTCCGGTGACAGGGAGGTCTGGGTTTAAGTCTCGGCTGAGCGTACTAAAGGCTCGTATACAATCAGTCGCACCCCCTTGTCGGACTCGTAATATTATTTGTCTACAATAAGTAGGTCAAGCGAGGTCGTATGTCGGAATTGTTCGACCTGGTTATCTTGCCTTCAGCCAACCAAACAAATATAGATATAATACTGTATTCAACTAAAGCAATTAGTTATTTGGTCAAGGAGAATAGTTCGTTCATGTAATTGTATACTGTAGTAAAAAGTATTGAATTTTAATTTATTTATTAATAGAAGTCTAATAATTTTATAACCTTTTACATTAAATTGATTCCATTTAATTCCTATCTGTAGACATTAATATTACTTTAATGAAGGAGTCATATTGGTTAAAATTAAATCTCGTGACATTTTGTTGTATCCGGACCTTGTTGGAAAACAAATACAGCGCTTCTTGCGAGTGCGCTTTTCGTGTGCGCGTCCGTCAAGCGGATGCGACTGATTGTAGACGAGCCATAAAGGGTGCTTTTACTTCTAAGTGGTTTCCCACTTTTCCTCCACGCAAGTGTGAGTACATCACCTGTAAATTCACGTAAAGTCATGTGACCTGCAATTGTCCCTATTTTTTTTATATAAATTATATCAATTTCTATGAAATAATAATAGCTAATAGTAGTGATAAAACTAGTAGTATTAAAGTTAAATGTGATCAATTCACACAGCAGCAAAAATTCATTTGTATTTTCTTAAAGTTCCTTCCCAGCAAAATCCTACTATAGTTAGTGTGGACTAAACAAATATCAAGTTGACTACAGAACTAGGATTACCTACAAATGTTACTTTTAATTTACCGAGACCCCTCAAAGAGAGAAAGTATTGTGATCGTTCAAAAAATAGAGTTCTAGAGTTTGATGGATATCGATATTTTATGACTTCTGAACCCAGAACCCAAAAAGTGGTTTTTGCAATGCCGTCAGTCTATTACTAGGACTAGAGCCGAAATCATTTTACCGATAAGGATACAAATTGGTATCTAAGGTTCCCTAGGGTTGATTTTGGAATTAAATATCCAACCCTAAAATAAAGAGTAATTTACTGAGGGGCAAAAAGAGAAAAAAATTATTTTCTATAGATTGGCTTTAACGATTTTGAATAAAATTTGTATCTAGGCGCTGTTTAACATAAAAAACAAAATGGTGCATCCCATTTTCCCCATTAAAATGACTATTAGAGTACTTTACACAAGTGGAAAATTTACAATTTTGATCATTCATATCTCAGCAAATATTTGCTATCTGAAATAACTTAACATCGCAGAGTTGTATGACTCTTAAATATAAACAACTTTTATTTAAAATAATACTTTATAAAATCAATATTTATGAGTCATAGACAAATATGTACTTTTTAAATCGAGCTTTGGAAAATGGGGAGTTGAAAATGTACAGAAAAAATAATATTCGTATGCAACCGTGTCTATTACCTAACGTAATATGCTCTTTGGTGAAATAGTATGTTCTTTTTTTCTTTGTGTTTCTAAAGTAATTTACTTTATTTCCTTTCACATATCTTATGGGTTATAAGTATAATTTAAATAAAGGAGTGAGAAAGTCTAAGGGTTGCACCTTACCATTTATTTATTTTAAACACACAGGCTATTAAATAATTAATTCAAAGTGTAGGAATCAGTAAGAAAGTTCGGAGGAAATACATCCACATTAACATGGAGAGAGGATAATACAATCACAGACATAAATTACCTTTGGGTGCTGGCAGCTGAGATATAAACCTACATCTTCCCGTCAGTGGTTAGTATATCACTTGTGAGCCTGACGCCTTAGCCCACTGGACTACTTGTATGAGAGATGTTCAAAGAAATCCTGTATCTATATATATACATTCTTCTATAAATTAAAAGTAATATTTTCTTGTCTTAGAGTTGGATGTCTTGTGATAATTATCATGTACAGTACAAGTAAATTGGTTTGCAAATTGTGCGCGAAGATAGAACTAAATATTTAAATATATCTTAGATAAAATCTACAAAATAAAAATAATACACATTTTCTATCATTAATAGCTACGTATTCCTCAGAAATTTATAATTTGGCTATCACGCTTTTTGTTATTTTTTTTTTAAAGTCTAAAACTTAGCATGTACTAATATTTTAGATTTTAGAACTTAGATAAAAATAAATACTTCAAAAGCAGTTCCATTAGTGAGTGAGATAAAAAAAAAAACTCCAGTCAATTATAACTATATTTTCTTTTAGTGGTTTTCGTGAATGTCAAAACATTCCATTTCTCTCAATGTTTCTTTTTTTAACGGAATGTCCATTCACTCTCATCCAAGGGCATTATAATTGGAATAAGATGCGTTATTTTCTTTATTTCCCAAAATAGCCTATTTTTATTTGACCAATGACTAGCTTGAAATTTTAAATAATATATACAATTTAACCCACTTCGATGGTCGATTTGTCTACAGTGTCACTCTCGCCATTGACTACACTACCGATCAAGGGTAGATTTTGGTTCGAATCCTGGTTTGATGTATTGAGGGCTGTTTTTACTAAATAGTTTTACACTCTCCATCCACGCCAATTTGGGTACACTTCCTCTAAATTCAACCTCCACCACCCCTAACACATTAGCGTAAATAGTACATACTAAATAACCCCAACGGGTAGTAAGACAAGGCACCCTTAAATGGGATATATGATTTATTTGATGGATGGTTACAAAAAGATGAAAGTAAATAACTGTCACTATAGTTATTGTTTGATTCGAAGTATGGCCGAGAAACTTATGATTGGTTCAAATTGGGGGTTCCCCTTTCACAATAATGAATATAAGTTCTTTGGGACTGGTTGCTGTGATTGTTCTGAATTAAGTAAGTTGGTAAGCCATGTGCTCCTAAAAGTGCAAGTTAAATACAATTAGTAAAATAAAACGAATAAAAGCATAAAGACAAATACTATTACATTTTCTACTTTCATCTAGAGAATGTATTGTAGTCCTGAAACAAAATTTGTCCAGAGATTATGATGGATTTTGACGTTTTATGTGCACCGAACCCAAACATTTGGGTTTTTCAATTTTGTCTGTCATTATGTTGGTCTGTCTCTCTTTATTTACCTAGGACCTAGGCCCTAGGTCCTAGGGCTACAGCCGAAATGGCTTAGTAGATATTTTTTCAAATTAAGGTTAGTTTACTAATAATAACTTGATTTTTGAAAATTTGAAATTTTCTGAAATATCTTTTACGATTTTGTTTAAACTTTATATATTGGGAGTGTTTGATATGACAAATAACAGTATACTTGTTTTTATACGAAAAATTAGTTTAAGAGTAGTTTACTGATAAATAATATTTGAAATTTGATTGTTTGAAAAAAATTCAAAGGTCTTGGTTTCAAATAATTACTTAGAGAGTGTTTAACATGATAAATTAGAATCTATTTTTGCTTACATAAATAAAATTAATTTGAGGTTAGTCTACTAAAATCCCATGAAAAAGTAAGTAGGATTAATTTAATTTCTACCTAAATGATCTAGTTTAAAAACTAAATAAGAATATCGAGGAAGTGCCGTTGAACGAATATTATAATTGAGTGTAGAAACACATTTACAAGATGTGGGTTGATATAGAGGAAAGAGGAGCTATGATCATTGGCTCGAATTAGATGTGTTGACTATTCGTAGATAACGACACCTTTGTCCACTATGACCTCTGTAGCGATGTTAGGTTAAGATATTTATTTATATTCCTTGGACCACTAGCTGAAGAATTTATGTTAAAACCTTTGTTTGTTTAGTGACAGTTAAAAAAAACGAGAATACATAAAGAATTTACCTAATATTTCCACATTCCACAAAGAGAACTTTTACTCGAAGTGACTTTTGAAGGGGATACATTTATATGTAAATAAGTACAAGGACCAGTAATAAATGTTTGCTTTGGCAAGAGTAAGATTATTGAACAGTGTAATTAAAAAAGATGTGGGTATACTACTTTTTTTTTGTTTCATCGTTATTCGCGTCTGAATACTAATCCAGGCTAACCGCTTATTTCCCTAATGAGGTAAGCATGAGGGAGGTATACATCCAGAAAAAATGTGCCCAGATTTACGCGGCAGGGAAGTGAGAAACTAATGTTGGGAAAAAACACTTTGGGGAAATTTGACTGCGATTTGAGCAGGATGACCTTCACCATCGTCGGAAAGCGAGACATGCTCACTGTTGCGGGTCGTACGACTGTTAAATTTGGTTTAGTTTAAAGTCCGTAGTTTTAAGGTTGGATAAAAGTAACGTGAATTAAGAGCAGTATTTTTTGTAGTTTTCATAACAAAATGTGACCTTGTTGTCAGATTTTCTGGGATTTCCAGAGGGCAAGAGTTCCAGAATTTGCGAAGCAGTGGGTCTGGAACAGGGTCAAACTCAGCCTCGTGTGGACAAGTGAGGAGCTACTTGAATAAATAGGTAGCAGCTCCGATTTATAAAACTAAGATAAACGGCCTGAGGGCATGTTGTGCTGACCACATGATACCCTCTATACGCAAGTATTGGCACTATAATTACTAACGGTGCAGCTGTTCGGTCGGTATAGCTCGCTCGCGGGCTCACGCCATGGAGTTAAAAAAAAAATGTATCATCAAATTCCTATTTTCTAACTTATTACAGATCTAAGAAAACTGTTGAGATCACCATGTGAGTTAATTAAACTAAACGCATTTACTGAAGCAATATTATATATACTCTGCCCAAATATTTTTTGTTATAAAAGTTGCATAAATAGGGGCCATAACTTAAGTTCCCTTCTATGTACCCCAAAAGCGTCAATTTATCTGTGTTGGAAAACAATTTGGTAAAAAATAACCCTACTGGGATTCAAACCACAATCTCTCTGTCCTTGGCAGTCCTGTCTATTGCGAGAGTAGAACGATGTGGTCACCGAAACAGGTGGAAGATAAGTTAATTGAGAGGACATGACAGCTAAGTGTGAGTAAATTATTAATATACTGCCAATGTGGTAAAACAAGAAACTCAACTCCGTAGGGGTTTAGATGGTGAGCGAAAAGGGTAATAAAGTGAGTGCAGAGAAATTTAATAAAATAGTATTTCTTTCTCTTTTTGAGGGGAGTGAGTTGGGTTATGAAACATTATTTGCTGTGACCATAGAAAAACATATTTGCTACATCTATTCTATGCTGTCACGATAGTATAAAACAAATTAAGCTGTAAGTATTATTTTTTATACATTCTCGTACGATAAAGGACCTAAGTATAATTACTACCCCCAATATAAAAGTCAACTGCCATTCACTACAAAAAATAACGGGGTGTGGCTGTGTCATGGACACGGCCGTGTGTTGTACGTGAATACGTTTAAACTTAAACGAACATCGTAGCTTCTCCGAGTCAGAAGTTATACTAATTGCAAATCTCGATACGCAGCAAAATAACCTCAAAATGGCGGCGATTCCCCCTCCACCGCGCGCGATGCGTCACTGTTTTCGCCTATCGTAATGAATTCTTTGATCCTTTAGCTATCCAGTGGTATAATTTAATTTTGGATGTAGAGGAAAGATTCGAAACTACAACACCAAACTGTATCCCCCGATTTTGTTATCATTAGGTTTTTTGGATTGCCCCCGTATGGTAGCAAATTTAAAGACGTATTCACGTCAAAAGTTTTTATCTCACCTCACCATAAATACAATACAATAAGGTTTTAAGTGGTTAAAGATGAGAGCTCTGAGTACTATCATAATGATTGGAGCTCTTTGCTTTGTCTCTTATCAGACACGAGCTGATACAATTCTTTACCCACATCTGTAGTAGCACAGTTTTGTGTTTTACACTAAATGATTTCACATAATCTCTCTACGGAACTGAGGGTCAATTTCCATTAAATTATATCTTCCTCGTCCCTAATTTATTGGTGTAAAATTGCGAATAGTCCTAAAGGGTGGATGCGGTGAAAAAAAAAACTTTACTTTTATAAAGGCAAAAAAAAATGGGGATTAATGGGTCTACGAATAGATGAACAATGGCAGTAAAGAAATACATCTCCAGTTTCAAACAATGTATTTTTTTATCCATCCTGAAGAGCCATTCCTAGAACGCGTGATTGCATTAAAGTTTCTGCTGTTTTATTTTTTTTAGAAGCAAACTAAAAAATAAAGTAAAATGTTGATCGCGATTACCTCCTTTCTTTCTAGGAACTAAATCAACTTATCATTTGTTAAAGGCAGGAAAGGAATTAATTGAGGAGTTGAAAAACACATTTAAATAAATGGTACGGCGCACCGCACAGACTTTCTCTCTCTTTCTATAAACTCGTAAGATTTCTGAACGGAATAATGTACATTGTATCATCACCACTCCACATAAGAGCACGCATAAAATAATATACAATGCTATATAATCAATGAGAAAAGAGGCGCATCTTTGTCCACCTAAGAGCATTTCAAACAGTTTAATGTCTTCCACAAGGGTCAACACTTCGTATTAAAATTTCGATTTCTGGTTAAAATTTTAACATTTTATAAGGTGTTGCAGATCTTCAAGTCATCGCATTGATATTTAATTATTCATTTATACATTTTGACCAATAAAAAATGTTAATATTGACTATTGAGTCTAAAATGGAGATAGATCATTGCTATGCAAACATTTCTCCTAAGAGATTTAAGGAAAAATAACATACTTTTTTAGATACTTATATTTAATTACTCTATGGCATTGGAGAATTATTGCGTTAAGACTTAAGTAGTATATGTTTACAACTAAAGCTCACAAAATTGTATTAATATATTTGCAAATATCTCAGAAACTGCTGCTTTTATAAAAATATATGTCAAATAAAAGTTTTTTATTTCTAATAGTCCTACAATTTTGCAATGATAAGTTGTTTAGTTTCTCCAATAGTTGTGGAGATACGGAAATTAACGCTTCTGTAAAGTACCCTAAAAATCATTTTCATAGGAAAATGAAAATAGCCAGTTTATTTATAATCTTAATCAACGCCTAGATACGAATTTTAATCAAAATCGTTTGAGCAGATTTTGAGAAAACCAAATTTTTCTCTTTTCGCCCTTCAGTAAACTACCCTTAATTTTAAGTTTTTATAGACACACAGACAGACGGCATTGCAAAGACTATTTTTTAGGGTTCGGGGGGTCATGAGACGTCGACATCCATCAACATTTCAGGTTAGTTTTTTTTTACGGTCGCAATACTTAAACTTTAATGTCCAAAAAGTTAAAAAAATTCATATAATTGCGTATAGATTGAAAGTTATTGATTTTATAAAAATATGTTTCGGATAAAATATCTGTATTATAAATATATATACATATTTGTAATGCTAAGTAATTTCATATCTCAAATAGTTTCGGAGCTATTATAAAAAATGTTAATTTACGCATCAGACCGGAGCCCTTAAAGCCATTTTGCCGAAATATTGAGAGTAGCCATTTTGTTTGGAATATTTATTAATGTTCATAAATGAAATTTAATCAAAATCGTTAGAGCCAATTTTGAGAAAATAGACTTTGTCTCTTTTTTCCCTTCAGTAAACTACCCTTAATTTTAGGGGTAGATATCCAATTCCAAAAACCCCTTGGGGCAACCCTATGAAAACCCTAGATATCAAGTTTCAGCTCAATCGGTAAAATAGTTTAGGCTCTAGTTGGAGGTACAGACAGACAGACAAACAGACAGACAGACAGACGGAAATTCAAAAACCACTTTTTCGGATTCAGGGAGTCATGAAACGTCAAAATTCAACAAAATCTCGAGTTCGATTTTTTTGACGATCACCATACTTTCTCTACCTGTAAGATAGAGAGAAAGTAAAAATAAAAGCCTGGCGTCCCCTTGAATCTAATAAAAATACAAAAATATTTAAGATATTAACTTTTATTGTGTAAATAATTTTTCATTTACTTCTTCAATCATATATTAGGCAATTCAAACCTTTTTAATTTAGTTTAATGATTGCAAATATCTGCATTACTTTGTGTTTTAGAGAAAATAAGGAGGTTTTATGGTTCTTTTAAATGTACTAGGAAAGTTAATGCCAGAAATATTATAAAATTAGTTACAATAAAGCAAAAACAGTTCTCTTTTCACAGTCACATATTGACTATAGAGCTAAATATGTGACTAAAGTCTGGGATAGTGGTCCTCGGACAGACACTGGTCTGCCCTAGAATAGCCTTTTAAAATAAAGTTAAGGAATATAATTTAAAAAAAAAGCCTTCCGTGTGGCTTAACACACATTTTTAATTACATTTTTTACATCCTTTTTTTTTTGCCAGACTGTGGCCTGGTTAAGTTTTTTTATTCAAGCCATATACTTTCCACTACCGGCTTGCTAAGCCTGTCATAGCTTTATATGCCTTATAATCCAAATTAAGACTAGGGCAGGCACAACATCCAGTCCCCAGCCGTTAAGTTATCAATGTGAAAAGGTAAACACATATTTTAATTAATGATAACTTTTTGGCCATGCCAGGAATCGAACCCGGGATTCTCAGCTCAGTAGCCAGGTCCACTATCTACTGAGCAAAGGTGTCATACCACATTTTCATTTAAGGTGTCTTTAATCACGCAATTTCGATGAAATAGTTCAACAACGGACCAGATTCTTACTATTAGGTAAAAAGTGGGAGTACAACACGACGGTTGATCAAATATACATAGATTTTAAGAAGGCCGATGATTCAGTTATAAGAAACAAATCATATGACATTTTATTTAGGTTTGGGATACCTAAGAAACTTTCCAAGCTAATTCAGGCAGGTATGTTTGACTGATAAGCCTAGCAGTTGAATGTCACGTATCAGATATTTTTGAAATACAAGTTTATGCACTGTCCCTATTACTTTGTAATCTAGCCTTATTAGAGTATGATATTAAGATAATGCAAGAGAATAGGGAAGGTTTGACACTAAACGGTACAATGCTGCTATTAGGAAACGCAGATCTTTGTTGGGTAATAGTAAGGAATCTGTTTCAAGAAATGTAAACATTTTACAAGAGACTATCAGAGGAAATAACTTTAGAAGTGAACGCTGAAAAGACTAAGTATATAATCACACAGAGAACACAGATTAAGGATGATAATTTAGAGATTACAGCAAACAACATATCATTTGATAGGGTTAATGAGTTTAAATATTTAGGAACCATTTTAACTATATTAAATTGGAGCTTAGGAAAAGAATACAGTCTGAAAATGTGTGCATTGGTCAGCTGTTGACATCTCGTGGCTGTCAAGAAATGTAAAACTCAGAATATACGAAACAATAACTTACCGTTTGTTCTCTATGACAGTGAAACGTGGTCTCCTACCATCAAAATGGGATGAGAATACTGGGTAGTGGAGAAGGTTACATATTTATGAGTTACATACTCTGTACTAATCACAATACCTTGTTAGGATAGTCAAGTCTCGTAGATTACGGTGGGCAGGACATGCAGTGCGAATGGGAGAATCTAGAACCTTGTTTAGGGTAGTGAGTTACAAACCCAACGGGAAGAGACCACTGGTAAGATCTATACGCAGATGGGAGGATAACATTAGAATGGATCTGAATAAGCTAGGGTGTAATGAGGTGGACTGGATATAGCTAGCTCAAGGTAGGGATAGGTTTTGTACGTTTGTAAGTGCGGCAATGAACTTTCGAGTCCCTAATGCCATACATTAATTAAGTAATCACGTAATAATATTTTAGTTACTTGTTTTCTCACCATAACGCAAAAAAGAGAAGTTATAGTGGAATCATGGCAGAAAAGTGAGCTTAGAAGAAAATAATGTGTTAGGAATAAAAATGTGTTCAAAAGGGACAACCCCAGATCACATGACCTGGCGTATGACTATATAAAAGCAGATTAGTCATGTTTGTAACTGGTCAAATACTTAGCTGAGTATGTCACCCCAACTGTAAATATTGGATTATTAACTCATTATGACCTACTTTGTTGTTCGAATGGTAGGTACTGGACTGACAATGTCAGGGAGATAAGGTTTATAATTCGGGCTGGGTGTACTTAGTTTTATTTTATTAAGTGTTTTTCACTCTCTATCCATGCAAATGAGGTTACACTTCCTCTAAATTAAAACCTTACATGTCCCTAACCCATCAGCGTAGTTATTTAAAATCTGTCAACCCAAATGGGTAGTGAGACGTGGTGTTTACACCGTCAAGTGCGACACTCACGTGATATCGGTCAGATATACTGAGTGGTCCACACGAACTGTGGAACAACTCCTCCGAGCTCGGTAATACCCTTACACGATCCGCGGAGTAAAAATTACATTCATAATGACTTTGTTCAAAATGGAACATGGAGGTTAGGTTAGGCTAGGTTAGGTTAGGTTAAATTAGGAGTTGAATGGGATTACAAGTTGTTCCGCAATTCGTGTGGACCAGCTGACAGGTATACTTTATTCCACAATTCAAGTGCGCCCATATTGAGGGTGTGTTTTACTCAATGGTTTTCCACTCTCCCTCCACGCAAATGAAGGTAATCTTCCTCTAAATTCAATCTTACTCATCCCTATCCCATTAGTGCGTAAGCTATCTCCAAATAGCTCACACTGGTAATAAGATGTCTGAAAGAAACCCACTCATTTTCAATTAAACGCTTTCCATGACTGACCCAACGTTTCTTCTTGTTGGACTCCTCTTAATCGTGAATTAGATTTTTTCAAGGTTTTTTTTTATCATGAGGATCTAAAATTCGACACAGAGCAAATAGTTTTAATCTTAATTTGCGAACATATTTTTTGTTGACTAGTCAAACTTCTTATTTAAAATAAAATTGAGCTAATGTTGTAGAGAAGATTGTTTTAATATGTATCATGAAAGGCAAAAGCGTACAGTATCAGAGGAAGTTCCTTGAACTATATGACTTTTAAAAGTTGAGTAAACGCAAATGACCTTTGAGTTAACTCGTCTCAAGCGACCATTGACAGCCATTCATTAAATGAAACAAGTTAATTTGCCTAAGTGGAAGTGAGTAAGTGTGATAAGCTGGCTATGAATCATTGAAGCAATTCCTTAATCGGGTTTTTGGAGAGTATTCTCTAAACACAAGAACCTTATAACTACAAGACATGAAAACCTAAGTGGGAAATCTATAGTATTGCTGCTGTTTATTAAAATTTATTTAGAATTTATAAAAAGCTAGTGGACCGACTTACTGTGCATATAAAAGTAATAAAAAAAATTGTATTTTTAAAAATATTTCATGCCTCAGAGTTTTACGAATATAAATGCAAAATAAGCCTCTTAGTGATTTGTATTTTGTTCCTCATTAATCAGCTAACACCGACTCGGGTTGAGGGGGAGAAGTACATAGGAAGGGGGATAATCCCAATTAAGTTTAAAACAAATTTAAATTACTTCAAGAGGAAGTAATTTCTTTTTTTTGCTGTTGCCATTTTTTGTTGGAGAACTTTACTCTGAGTCACGGAAAGAAAATTACCCTAAAAAAATCTGGATAGAACCTTGAATCACTTATACAGTGTAAACTATAAAATAATAATGGGCCTATATGATATATTTTAAAACTTTGGCCTGTTCAAGGATTCAAACCCTGACACCCAGACCATACTATTATTATTATTAGCATCGCGTCTTTCTACACGTTCGGGTTGTACACACTTACGCTAATGTGCAATGGTAGGGTGATTGTGAGATGAAATGGAGGACCTACAGTTTAACGTGGGATCCGAACCACGGTGGAGGCCTCGCATTCCACACATTCACAAGTTGTGATTAATACACGTCTTGTCAGAGGTGAAGTAAGGATTTGGCAATCAGATAAATCTGTGCTGGGACCGAGGATTGAACTCGGACCCTCAGCACAGAAGTCCGACACCCTAGACTCCCAGGTCACCCAGACAATGTTCACAACACCTTTTATCTTAAACTATTAAAGGGAAAGAAGATAATTCTACATACATTCCATGTTTCCAAAAACTACCGGTGACGATAATAATTGTGTGCATTTTTCTTGTCCTGTTAGACTCACCGGTGGTGAGATCAGAGATCTAACCTCATTTGAGTCGGGTGTACTAAAATGTTTGTTTCTAATACTTTCTTAATCTTTTTCCATGAAAATGCGGGTAAACTTTATCTAAACTATACCTTCATCACCCTATCCCATTAGTGTAGATTTGTGAATATTCCTGGTGAATAAGAAAGTGTGTTGTACGTAAATATCGCAACAAAATTAATTCTTTATTTATCCTTTTGTGAAAGAAATATTTTACTTGTACATAAATGTATTGCATTGTATTCTTCACATTCGGACAATTGAAACTGATTTGAAATTGTATTTATCATGTTTTACTAGAAAGTACTTGACTTATATGCACCATTTATTAATATGGTCCGGTTCAGATATGATACGATCTTATTTTTTGGTATAAAATAGGCTATAGTTGGACTTTTGTAGTAAATAACTCTAAAAAATAAATAAAAATGAATGTAATTAACAACTGCTAACCTCTGAAAATTACTTTTATTTAAAAAACATGTGCTTGGGTAGTTATTCAGACTTGTGAACTTTGGCCTAACGCCAAAAAGTTTTTCAGAAACGGGTTAGAAGAGCATTTGCGCGTTGAACCAAAGGTAAAAGGTTCGAATTCTTACCTAGATGCATTTTTAGTTAAGAAACGTTTCAACTTATCATAGGCTTTCCAAATAAACTATAATGTATTGTGTAAAGTTCCTATATTTTTATCTTACAGCTGTGAAAATTGATATAAAAAATGGGACATGAGAAAAGATTTAGTAAATTTTCTAAATGATTCTTCCAAAATGGTGGTTTGATTATATTCTGACATTATACTTTAATTAAATCCACCTAGGCATGCATTGAAATTCTGACTGTGAATGGAGCCTTAGGTACACACATGTTGGAAACTATTTTTTGTACATAATATTAAACTTAGACCGTGTTGTGGGTTTCACAAATACATTTTTTTTTTGCATCTGAGGAGCTTGTGAAAATCTCCGATGTAGTCCAGATAACAGTACCGTTTCAAGGGATCTATCTATCTATCTTTAGTCTCCGTAGTTTCAGCGGGTAGAAGACGCAGTTTTATCTGTCATCTGGGTAATAGTCATCCTCGGTTGTATACGTGCCGGCAATAACAACAAACGTTACGGAATACGTTTAGAAAGACGCTGCCATGCAGAGTGGCCTAGGAAATGAGAATATTGCTTGAAGCATGTTCAGCGGTTGCGTGGCTTTGGAAGGGGGTAAGCAAGATTACCTGGTAGTGATTATCTCATCTGACCCCAGACCCGAGATGTCAGAGTTCGTTCCCGAACATGTACACTGGGGTGACAAAGTCGTCTGTCACCATTCAGCAGTTGTGGAGACATACTTGCGTGACTTGGTCGCCGTTTCTTTCTATGATCAGTTCAGTAACGGCTTCGGTTGACTATTTATTCCGTGAAGGGGTTGTTTAGCGATACTTAAAAATAAGAACTAAGGAGATTAAAGTTTTTTGTACATTTTACTATTTATAGTCAAATGGACGGTTTAACACATTATTCAAAAATATTAGTTTTCACTCTAACAGACTACTTTCGGATATCAAGTTCTTCTTTTGACGAAATATATATACTTTTCTTAAACTTTGTTTTTAGAAAAATACAGAATTTTGCAGAGCGATATCACTAGAACTGCGCCAGTAAGCACGTGCTCTAAGCGCCAAGCTAATTTAAAACCTCAAAAAATGCAGCTACATTTTCTCTAAATTTCACTTTCATTTCCTAACCTATTTACATGATATAATATATATTTGTGTAATTTGAACTAGTAGTTAGAAGTGGTTGAAAAACAAGATCACCATGAAAAATAAATAGAGTCAGTTGAACAAATATTTAAACTGTATTAAATTAAAATGAGCGTGTTCTAATTAAAACTAACCTGTAGATTTTAATTTATTTTAAG
The DNA here is from genome assembly GCA_902151455.1 of Timema bartmani. Lineage (NCBI taxonomy): Eukaryota > Metazoa > Arthropoda > Insecta > Phasmatodea > Timematidae > Timema > Timema bartmani. The sequence goes on along the minus strand of CABFWB010001732.1, from coordinate 64,568 downwards.
TGAATATCAGTTTTTAAAGTTATCCGCAAGAAAAAGTCAAAGTTTACCAAAGTATCAGAAGATGCGTGTTTGCTGAGGAAAATTTTGATTTTTTTTAATCACTTTTTTTTTTTCATCTTTAGCATACACATATTAGAGATGAAGCCACCTACGCCTGAATGTTTGGACAACTCGACACTGCTTTATTCTCAAGTTTGGGAGACAAAGTCGCTTGATATATCCACGTAGAGGGATGTGGGAAAAGTATCAGTACTTAAATTATACCGATATTTTTCTTTCGATTACCATTTTTTCCCCTAGATACTTTGATTGCGATGCTTTTACTCGCGAGTAATTAAACCCCGGTATCAGATTACTATCAAAAGAAACAATAATTTTAGTTTATATATTATATATTTGGAATGTAATATTTTATGGCGCTGGATGGCTTGTTTAAAAGTTTCTGGTACATTAGAAAATGAGCTACACAGGGGATGAGGCTTTATATTACAATATTGTGATTATTTTGTTAGTAATTTAATATACGATATAAGAAAAATGCTATTATATTGCAAAAAGTGTAGCAGGGGCTAGGTAGGTACATTATGTTTATCAGCAGTCTTTCCTTGATGAATTACACCACGACCCTATCTTTTAAGCTATACCGTAGTGGAATAATCCAAGGTAAGCTTGCTACCTTACAGAGTAAACGAATGGTAAGGAGACTTAAACTATTTAAATAGCTGGAAAAAAAATAAAAATTTACATACATGAAAACACAAAAAACATGATAATTGAATAGCATTTCCCGCTTGTTGTTTAGATAGCAATACCTCTAGATATTGAGAGTTTTCTCTAGATGCTACATCTACGGCGCCATGTTTGTGTGAAATACTGGTAAGATTCTTTGAAGCCGCGAACTTAAGTCACCCACTCTAGCGATCAAGTAACTTTCGATAGGCACGTATACCCCAAGTCAAGTATACCCCAATTTTCTTTCGAATGGACATATCTGACAGATAGACAATTTTACTAGGTATTTTTCAAATACTCAAATATCAAGCCATTTGATCTGCAGCTGTCACTTTAAATAGCTACTATCTATACCTATAAAATTCTTACTTACCTAATATATAGCATTAGGAACTTGAAAGTTCACTGCCGCACTCACAAAAGTACACCACCTAATCCCACCTTGAACTTGTTCTATCCAGTCCACCTCATTAGGCCTATCTCTTTCAGGTCCATTCTAATGCTATCCTCCTATCTGCTTCTAGATCTTCACAGCGGTCTCTTCCTATTGGGTTTGCCAGTCAGTACCCTGAACAAGTTTCTAGATTCTCTCATTCGCACTGCAGGTCCTGTTCAGTGGCGTTGTGTCAGGCCAAGCAAGGCAAGCACTGCTTTCCTTTGATTAAAGGTATGTAATTATTTTATTTAACGTATGCAAAAATATTCTCCTGGTAGTCATTTAAATGTAATTCAAGCATCAGTGGATTTAGAAAAAAAAAATCACATACATAGCAGTGACCGTAACATGTATGCAAGACGTGCACTAACTCGTCCGTCTAATGGTGGTTGAAAGTCGGTATTTGCCCGACTCTCATCCCATTGCTCTAGCTACTGTAGTTCTTTTTTTGTGACGTCATATATTTTGGACGGGAGAAAAAGGGGAGAACTGCGGATGTCAGGTAAAAATTTAAACAGCTGAGATACGACTTCTCTTGCCCGAAAGATGACGACTAGAACAGAAATCATTACTCCTGTCTTCCCTTTTCAAAACATAGAGGGATGATATGGCATGAAAGGGGAAATATTGTCACGGTACTGAGCCCGTGCTTACACATCTTTAAGCCCGGTACACACGACACAAATTCTTGTACATAAAGTTGTACAAGATGTTGCAGCCTGAAGATCGCGTCGTGTGAACGAACATCAAAACTTGTACAAGATCTGCTTTGCACAACTTATTGTATACAATTTCAGGAAATAGAAAGCTTCCTGTATCAGACATTTTTCTAGTATAACTTTTGAGTTGTAAACACAAAAACTTTGTCTGCTATACAGTTACTTTTAAAAAAAAGTGATTGTAATAAAACAGCTATATGCTTGAAAACAAACAAATAATTTTATTGAAGGAGGTTAAACCCCAAATATAAAGGTTTTTAACTGTTTTAAAAAAATATTGAAAAATTGAAAAAAAAATCATAATATTTAGGAATGGCTAAGAAATTATTTACATTAAATATCAATATTTTCCAAATCATTCAATCATTATTTTTCCATAAAAAGGGCAAAAACGCCATTTTTTTTCCAAATATTGTATGCAATCACAAATGCTGTGTGAACAGCCTTTGGCTAAAATTTGTATGCACTCCATGTGACCAAGATATGTACAATTTCTTGCACAACTTTTTGTTCAATAAGTTGTGTCCTGTGTACCGGGCTTTATAGTTTTGTGGAGTTTATTGCAGCAGGTGCTTTTGTTTTGACGTGTGTATCAGTGAAAGATAACAAAAGAAAGTTTATAAGTATGTGTCTATAATGAGTAATAACACAATAACGTAAGTCACAAAACAGAAGGGCGCCCAAAGCCACAACTATCTTAAAAAAAACCTCCAAATAGCTTATTGAAGCATAAAAGAATTTAAAAAAAATCCAGGACCTTCCCTTTTAAGCTTGGGGGCACCCCTTCCAAGCTTGCCTAGTAATTTTGCTCACGAGACGCTACTGGTCCTGTCCATCATAATCTCTGAGACTTGATTGTCTTAACGATGTATTGTGACGAGAATAGGGTATGTAACTCATCATTACTTATCTTCCTCAAATTACCAGTATCCTCATCCCTTTTTGGACCAAATTTCTTCCTAAGCATCTTGTTTTCGAGCAACCTAAATTTGTTTTCGTCATTTAAGGTAAGAGACCACGTTTCACACCCATAGAGAGCAACCAATACAACCTATAATTAATACTAATAATATAATAAAATGACATCAATGTTTACCGCAAAAGTATGTTTGTATTTTTCTAAAGGGTTCTTCAAATGTTCATTCTTAGTAAAATAAAATCCAGGTATAGTGTGGCCACAAGCTTTCTGGGGTCCTGGGTGCGGTGACTGGGGTCCAGTAAGGTCCAATACAGAGGAGAACGTACCCGCACTTGCTTGAAGGGAGGGTTTGAAACCATTAATTGTGAAACAATTTCGTAGTTATACATCCAAACGGTACTCGAACCCCAACCTCACAGAAATATCGCAGGTGACAAAATTAACATCTTTTCCACGTGTGTATCAGTGCAAATGATACTTAAGAAATTAATTACATTTTTGAACAGTGGTATAATATTTTTACTTGTGCTATCAGACAATGACTCTGCTGATGATTAAACTCGTAAGTAGCCGAAACAGTGATTGCATGGTTTAAGACATCATCTACTGTATTGTAAACAGATGAAGGGGAGATCTGGATTAGAATTCCTGTCGGAGGTACCGAGGGTGGTTTTTCATGAATTGTTTACTATTCTTTATATATGCAAATGCGGCTACGTTACCTTTAAATTCACTCTTCCTCATCCCTACTTCATCAGTGTAGATATGCGAGTATCCCAAACTGGCAGTAACACGCGGTACACACAAACACACACAAAGGTTTCTCAAGTTGATGGTGTGTCATGTTGGTTGCTGTTTGAGATATAAAAGGGGCAGGCGATGAGAGAGAAAACGAGAGAGGAAAGATAACTTTTCTTTGATGTTTTCACAATGCACTTAGCAGAGAGACATTCGTCGGTAAAAAAAACTACACTGTTGAGTAGAATATTAAATAAGCTCTGCTAATGAGACTCACGAAGGCTTAGTTTGCAGTTTGTCTTCATGCTGGAACACTTAAACGCTTAAATTAATTTTTTTTGTAGCCTTACGTCTAAATATAGGTCTCAGCCATTTGCATTTAATTACAGGGCTATAAATGGAGTAGGTAGCTTTAAGATGAAGTGTGTTTGCAATTACAATGTAGGAAAGAGTAGAGTGGGAAACTATTTAGGAAAAGACAAGCTCAGTAAACTTAGCCATGACTCAAACCCCGGCCTCTCCGCCACAAGCGAACCAAACAAGACGAGCTTGACGTTAAGTCCACTGGCTCACCGCTGAAGAGCACATTTTCAGGACAGTCTTGGGNGGGGGGGGGGGGGGGGAGGCAAAACTACCCACTTGACGGTTCTATTCCTTAGTTCAGTTGCTAGAGCGTCTGTCCACTGAGAAAAGGGTCCCGGGTTTGATTCTAAGCATGACTAAAAATATGTAATAGGTGTTTGAATCGACCTGTGTAATACTAGCTGCTATGTATTCTGGAAATAAGATAGATTGTAAGTCAATCCGGATGGATAGTGAGACCAAGAGCAGGGTGGGGTAGGGGGAATACAAACAAGAGCGAATGTTTTGGAATGACTTGGAGTTTTTTTTTTGTTTAGTATTTGACGTGCACTTTCTGAACCAATTGATTGTATCAGCTTAAAAATTATAACAACTTATAAACGAACTTATTTCTTGTATATACACTACATCCAGAACCCTGACCATTAATTCATCACTTTGAAAAGTGAAGTCCCAATTTACCCTACGATACCTCTATCTGCCGTTCCAGGAATCGAATCCTGGACACCTAATTTAGTGAACAGAGACGACACAAACTGAGGTGTTGAGATGTATTATTTAGATAAGATTTAAAATCAATTTTTAAGGATATAGGATTTCACTAGCACACGAATACTAGCGTTAGACAGCTTACCTTAGAATATAACATCTATAGCAGACAAGTTAATTTGCGGCCCGATCCAAGATTCTTTGTGGCCGGCGGAGCTTTTGATAAATTATCATAAAATGAAACACTTCGGTGGCTGCATGGTCCAAGGCGTTACACTTGCAAAAGACTGGCCAGCCAATGACGGGTTGGTTGGGGGTCGAATCCTGGTCAGGTGTACTGAGGCTTGCTTTTGCTAAATAGTTTTCCATTCTTCCTTCATGCAGATGCGGGTACGTTTCCTTTAAGCTCAACCTTCCTAATCCCTAGTGCATTAGTGTTATTAGTAAATAGGCGTATAACCCTAACGGGTAGTGAGACGCGGTGCTAAATAAAACAGCCATATTCATCTTATTATTAAAGTTGTAGATATAAGATAGATAGATTGTGACATTTAAAAAAATTGATAATTATCGGCTGAGATCTATGAAATAAGATTGATATATCTAATTTATATTCTTTGATCACTAGAGACCGATTAACAAAAAATTTTAAATTGACCCACCAAATATTTGCATTGATGAGAAGCACAAAAATAAGTTAAAACATAACCTGAACAGGTATTAAGACGTAGTTCTTGAACAAAAAAATGTTTTCTCTTGTGAAAAGTAACGGATTACGGATACGCATTTGTTATCAATTATGAAAGGGACTTCAGCACAAGATTTAAAGACTAACACTCACACCGTTGATGCAAAAATGTTTCGTATTCCCAAGTAAAAATAGAATAGTACTTAAAATAGCATTTAATCATAAGTTTCCTTTTGTTTTAATAATAAGAACTTTGAAGTTGAGATTTTTTTTTTACTTAAAGCTGGTAACATATTAAATTTTCTGAAATTAGTTCCTCTCTGTACTTTCGATTTTAAATATGGCCCTTTTGATCAAACTAGTTTGACACATCTGGTCTATAGAATCAAATGTGCTCTTCTATCTAAACTTATTTTGTAGGTCGCGTGCTTATTTCAAAATGTGTTTATTTTAAATAGCATGATAGTAATACTACTACTACTACTACTACTATTACTACTACTACTACTACTACTACTACTACTACTACTACTATTAATAAAAATAATAAAAACTATAATATTAATTTAAATTCTTGCACAAATAGGTCTATATTATTATCTTTGTATACTCGTATACAATTTTTTTCTTTGTGTATATCTTTGTAGAGTGCAGTGTTTTTTTGTCAGTGAGCATTCTTCTATCGTCGCTAAACGCTTGATTTTCCAGTTTGCTCATTTATTTATTACGTGTATAGTAATAAATTATTATATTTTTTCCCACCCCTCTTCAAGCGATTTTTTAAATGCCACCATGGCTATTAGTGTCGTCATAATAAATTATTGCATATTTTATAGAGCGTAAAAAATAGAATATTCACGACTGGTTTAGGTTGTCCCAAGTATCAGGCGAGCAGGACGTTTTATTTTTGTGAGTAAAACTAGTTGTTGCGGAAGGGGAAGGGGGAAGAGAATGGGCAGAGGACGATAAAATAATAAGACGGTTGTTGGAAAGGTTGCAAATTTTAATGTAGCAGAATGAGTCTTTCCGTTGATATTCATTTTCAAAGGAGGCTAAATTAAACCTATTGTCAATTTATAATCTGTTCAAAAGTAATTCATGAGGTAGTTAACGATTGATTTATTGGGCAAGATTTCCTGTCATTTAATAAAATGTAACGTATGTTTCGAACATTTCAACTTTTAGATTTTATCTCAGTTATAGGACCTGTTAGCTAAAGGTCAAATAATTTGGTTGTTTATAGTCATACTTAATAGTTATTATTACTGGCAAGTTTAAATAAAACCTACCGTTTCTACTAATATTTTTGTTGTTGAAGTAAGGTCAGGCTACAGAATTTTTTAAAAACGAAAAGCTGATCTAATTCTCCGATCCTCTCTCTCTGCAAATTAGATTACGTTATCTTTAAGCCTCTTTGGTCTAGTGGTAAGATTCCCTGACTACATATCTAGAGGTCCTAGGCTCAATGCCCGGTGGGTGCAGATTTTTCTGTAAACAATGGGTCTGGAGAGGGCCTCGTGAGCTACTTGAATAAAGAAGTAGCTGCTCCGATCTATAAAACTGAGATCAACAGCCTAATGGCTCACTGTGCTGACTACATGACATCCCCTATCAGCAACTGTTGCCATTATCTTCGCCAACATACGGTGGCCGCTCGGTCCGTTATAGCTCGCTTGCGCGGAGTTAAAGAGTGGAAAACTATGTAGGAAAGAAAATACCCGGCTGGGATTCAAACCTCGTCAATGGCGACCAACAAAAATGTGACGTCTTAGGAACCACTTTACTTCCTCTTTAAGGGTGTGGTTTCTTAAAATATAACATTTTCGTCCTGTTTGCTTATCTTGAGTAGTTATAGTACGATATTTGTATAAAGACACTTTAGAAAATACAAATATATTGTTTTGGTAGTCAACATATATGACATTTTAATACATAATTAACACTATTTTATTGGAATTGATAATGATTATAAAAAGTGTCAGCTACAAATCACATGGCATAAAGTATGAATACTTTAAAGTATATTTAGTGATTTTTCTATCCGTCAGATAAGGTACCTACTTCCTATGAAAATAGGACTGTAGTCAATAAAATTCACATAGCCAACGAAACTGAAGCAATGGTCTCTCATCTTTAAGGGTATTTTTTAAATCAATTCCTAGATAAATTTGGATTGGTTCGGTGTGCAATAATTATTGTTTTTTTTTGTTTTTTTTGCACCACACCTCACCACCTGTTCAGATTATACGCGTATGTCTTAATTACGCTTAGGTGCTATGGATGAGCAAGTTCTACTTTAGAGGAAGTTGCGTGGAGGTAGAGTGGAAAAACATTTAAGAAAAAAACTCAGTACACCCAACCCAGATTCAAACCACAATCTCCCCGTTATTGGCAGTTTGGACTATTGAGAAAGTGACGCCCTACTCCATTCGGTCACCGAAGTGGGCCAGTGACTAATTTGTATTTTATATTTTTCCACCTAATCCTTAAATAAATATGACATATTTTATATAAATTAATTTTAAAAATGGATTAAAAATTATTTTTAAATGCCATATTTTCTAAAGTAATTTGCTTTGAGATAAGTTTCATAATCTTAAAATTTCCTTATTACACCCTATAATTAACAAAGGACTAAACACTTAAAAAGAATAGTGGATTTAGGATTATCAACAGAAATTGAAAAATAACATCCGCTATACCTGATTGTGTTTTGAACTATCCAAACAATGGCCTACGGATTTAGAGTCAAGCAAGCTACTTGAAACCACAAGCTTTTATATGCAATTACGATTTAAAAAAAAAGAAAGTGGTTAGTGATTTTATTTCCCTTGCTATTTCAAAATAATGCAACATGTATCCTTTAAAAAAAAAGCCTGCGATCCTTGCTGCGTCACATTTCCCACATTCAACCCTGTTTTTTTTTATTTCCCACTGCGACGAATGAGATATGAAAGGAGGAAAGCACTTATGCCAAGATTGAATTCGATTAGTTTTGCTTCCTCCATTTTTTATTTAAAATAGATAGTGTAAAGGTATTTATTTTACAAGCTGTTGTTATCCATCCAAACACAATCATGACATGCAAATATTTCGGGACAAAGGACATTTTTCTGAGAACATTGACGTTTGTATAAAGGAATATATCCCATTAAACAGCTAGTTGATGTCCCTGCTGGGTTACCATTCGGTAAAATTAGCAATGAGAGGTTGTTAAAGGTTTGTGGATGGAATTCAAGCCAAAATTGCAATAATTACATAAATAATATTATATTTCCCCCTTCGTTTGAGAGTCATCTTAATTCTGTATTATAGAGTAGGTTTAAGGTAGAATGGAAGGAACTCAACAAAAGGCTCTTATTTTTTTAATTTTTGACATAACTAAACTAAACATTGCTTCTGCCGATACAAATACAGGACGACACCTACCTAGACCAGAATAAAATGGGCCAGTTTCGCATATGAAACTGGCCCATTCCATTCAATTTCAGGTAGGTGACGTCTTGTATTTAGCATAGCGCCGCACTTGAGGCGTACTAAATCTGACTATGAAACTGGCCCTTAGTTTGATTTTATACAAATACCATTATTAACCGTTTTTTAGTATTTGTCGTGGTCATGTCGTAGTTGACCACAAATTTTTCTCTTCTCTTATACATTATCTGGTCAAATGCCACGATACCCCTGACAAATATTCGAGCATTGTTGATATTACAATGCGTAAACAAAAGTTTTACAGGATAATAGGAGGGATCATTGCAGATCTAAAATACATTGGTTTGATTTCAATCCATACCAAAAAATAATAATTTAGTATCTTTGTGGAAATTTTGTCTTAAATCTTAGTATACAATTCAAGGACTAACACATAAACCAGACTCAATATAAGGAGTTCTTTCCAAGCTTTTCTAATTACCCATTCAAGATTTAAAAAAAAGTTGTGAATTTATTTTTTCAGATCTGAATAGTTTCCAAGTAATGTTGTTGACTTTATCGTCTTAATTAGGCTTCTTTTACACCCAAACTATTCAGTTGTTGTTCGTAGAACGTGGGAAAGTTGCACAGCGAAATAAACACTGATATCATAAATATTCATCAGACATAAATATATTCTGTGTATTGTATACACTTTGTATCCCTATACCAGATAATTAGCTGCATGTCACTATACTAACTAAAGAGTTGAAGTACTTTGTGCTAAGTACAATCACATATTATTAGTATTAGTGTAACTAAATCAAAAAATTAGTGTTATTTTTGTGGAATTTAACGTGTATTATCTACACACTTCCCAGTCGCACAAATGAAAGGAATGCGACCTACAAAGTAAATCAATCCATGTGAGTAAGCCTACTTAAAATATCACGCACTCATCTTTGGTGTCTTAATATTAACTAATTGGATAGCATCTAGCATCCGTACACACCAAGCACCAATTTGAATCGAAACAAGCACCTTTAGACTTGTAGCCTACCATATAAGAATTTAAAAACCGGTCTAAGCTTTAACTTTGTGAGGTTTTACCAGGATGTAATACCGTGCTCTTTTTTAAATGTTTTTCCAATCTCTCACTACGCAAGTGCGGGTAAACTCTCTCTAAAGATTAACTTCCTCATCCCCACTCCATTAGTGTAATTAAATGCGTGTATACCGGAAGGGTAAGGTAATTAAATATACTATAAAAATAATATTTTACAATTTAGGTTTGGTAATTGGATATATATATATATTAAATAATTAACCATAATATTGAGTATCAAGGTATTACTACAAGATAATTAAGGCATCAAGCATCAATTAAATCACCAATTTTCTATTTAGGTAACGTTAAAGTATTATGTAAGAACATTTTTGCCATTTTGGACCCCCTTCCCGCTTTGTAAACGCAAATAAGCAAAGGACTGGCCCCCACTCCCATCCCACGATCTTGCTTAGGTTGTATTTGTTGACTTTTTTTTGTAATTTATTCCCAGGAATAATGATTGTTTTGTATTAGATTTATAAATTGCTGGTAGCTATTAACGTAGAGGTATAAATTCATCATCATTATCATGAACTGTTTCCAGCCTGTGGTTGGCTCTGTTTAGTAAAATACCTCCATCTCCCTCTGTCCTTCCACCATTCTTCCTCCTACACTCTCTTTCACTCTCCTCCTCTCACTTGCACACTTGTTGCTATCTGTTCCGCCCATCTCTTCCTTGGTATTCCTTGAGGTCTCTTCCCTACATACTTCATATCCATTAATATTCTTGGAATCCTCTCCTTTTATATCCTCATTACATGTCCATACCATCTCATCTTAGCTTCCTCTACTATCTCATGTACTCCCTGTACCCCAACTCTAGACCTTACATCTTCATTCCTAATCCTATCCCTTCTGGTTACAGCTAAAATGCTCCTCAAAAACTTAATTACCATGGCCTCCACTTTCCTCGTTTCATTTTTATCCAAAGTCCAAGTTTCCGCTGCATACGTTACTATGTGTATGAAGTATGTTCTATACAGCACTTCCTTACACTTAAGGGGCGCTTCTCTTTTCCATAGTAGGTCTCTTACACACCTGTAGAAAACCTCTCCGTGCTGCCCAAGTCTCACTATATCTTCTCTGCTGCCCCCTTTTGCCTCAATCACACTACCAAGCTACTTCACACACTCTGCTTCTTTCAAATCTACTCCAGCCAGTTCTACCACCTTCCTTGGTCTAGTTCTCTACCATATCACCATCACTGCACTTTTCGCGATATTTTATTTCATTCCACACTTTTTCACCTCCTCATTCCATCTATGTGGCTGTTCCTGTACTTCCTCTTCATTTCCCTCCATACCATCAAGTCATCTGCAAACATCATTGCTTTTATCTTCTCCTCACTCAGTTTGCCTGCCATTCTCTCTATTCATTATCATTTCCATCACCAATACAAATAGTAATGCTGAGAGGGCACTTCCCTGCTTGACTCCATTTGTTAATTGGAACTGCATGGTCCACCCTCTCTCTGTCTTTACACAACTCACATTATTATCAAACGTACTCTCATTGCCACTCCTCTTTCTACTCCAGTCTCCTCCATTGCTATGTTGTTCCATTTGTATAAATCAATGGTGAGAAAAAATTAACAATAAATACGGTTGTAAACTGAATATAAACTTATTGTAATTAACAGGTAAAAAATTTAAAAAATTAAAAATATGAATTATAACTTACATTCAATTGAAATAATAAAAAAAGTATTATTAATGAATACATGACCTACTATAGCAATAAAACAAACTACTTTTAATCTGATGACCAAGATCCACGTCTCGACACTTTGAGGTGGCTGGGTCATTACGCCATTCCTGATCATCTCTCTCTCTCTCTGTCTTACGTAAGCATCGTTATGGCCCTCCTTCCCCCTCGTCATCCAAAATAAGCAAAGTTCGAAACCCCCTCCTCCTCTAAGGTGCTTACGTAATACTTGAACGCCCCACTATAAAAAATATCTCACTCCAGAAACCTATAATAAATTACCACAGCTTGGAGGACAAACTTTTCTAAGTTTTGAGGTTGAGGTTTCAGGTTATACGCTTATGTACTAACTACGCTAATGGTTTTAGAGATTAGGAAGGCTATATTTATATGAAGTTTACAGTACCCGCATTTGCGTGGAGGAAGAATGGAAAACAATTTTGGAAAAATCACGCTCAGTACATCTGACCGAGGTTCGAATCTCGACCTACCCAGCATCGGCAGTCTAGTCTACTACCACGTGGGCACTGAATCGGGTCTAATTAATATTAATTATTAAGGGCTATGGGAGGTGAGCAAAAATAAATAAATTGATGCTCATTTTTATGTACAAATTAACGTTTCACTATTTGTTTGGGTTACACGAATTTAAATACATTAATGTGGCGGGAGTGAGTGAAGAAAGTAGAATTTGGAGGAAATATACTCTTATTTGTATAGAAGTAAAGTTAGAGAATATTCAGAACAAACCAACCTCAGCACAACCGGGCTGGATTCGAGCCCTGACCTTCCCGTTACTGGAAAACTAGACAAAGTCAGACTGACGCATTGGTCTGCGTGTCCATCGGTGAGTGTAAATATTTTAGACTTTCACCAAACTTGAATTATGTAGAGGCTTTTGTTAGGTACGTTATTAAAAAGTTAGCACTAATGCTAATTTCTTTAATCGCGCGTCGCATGTATCCCTGCGTGTCAAAACGGATGGCTGTTCACTCTCAATCTTTTTTTTCTACTAAGTCTTAGTAACTGTTTGGGTTAAATTCATACATTAACTACGCTAACTGAATATAGGAGGGTAGAATTTTAGAGAAAGTATACTCCCATTTCTGCGGAAGAATAGTGTAAAACCTCTTTGGGAAAATCACCCACAATACAGCCAGCTGGGATTTGAACCCTGATCTCTTGGTCACTGGTAGTCCAGCCTAACATGAGCCCGACGTGGATCATTCTCAACTCGAACATTACACAGCATGATACAGGTGGTTCAAAGTGGGTGTACCTTTTCACGGGACAGTTATCGCCAGCGTGTAATTTACTCCCCTCCCTCCACCTTCACTTCTGTCATCCTCCACAATAAAATATTCATGCTAGTGTGAAATTAACGGAGTTATTGTGTGCTAATGAAATATACTGACTGTGGAATACGCTTTTAAAACTTTGTGCCCTGGAAAATAACGGCACTTTAATTTGTCGAGGGACCTTTTTTTTATTATTATTGCTGTGGTTATTATTATTATTAATACTATGTTAGTTAGTGCGTGGAGGTTTCCGGCAGATTTATCTCACCAGTGACGCTGCATGAATGTTGTTAAAATGTTAGCCTATCTTTGGCTCTTTGAAGAATTTTATATGTGAAAATTACTTTATGTGGCCTATATTTTCTTTTTACTATTCTAACTGTAATGCCCAGTACACACGGGTGATATTTCCGCACTGAATTCAGTAGAAGTCAAATACTACGGTTTGTGTGAGCGATGATCATGAAGACAACACATTTGTACATAATTTTGTATTAGCGCCGGATATATTTTCAGGCGATGTTTATCACAGACGCATGGGACAAACAGGTACAAACGGTATTTAATAATAAACTAAAATATAGTGATATGTTTGTATTTACAAAAAAGTAAAATTAAATATATTTGTTTTAAGAAAATTGTCTGAAGGAAGTGGTTTAAATGTATTATATATAGGTATATATTCATAGTTTAAAAAATATACTTGATTATTCTGTAGCCACACGTGGCGTCTGTCATCAGACGTCTCGAATTCGACTCCTGACCGGCGATTACATTTACTAATAAGTTGATTTATTGAGACACGTAATTTTGATCAGTATGTTAATAATAATTATTACCTTTATATAGTTTATGCTAAAAACCAAATTGGTGTGCCCGTCACACATAATATATCCTGTTTGACTGCGGAAAAGCGAGTGCTCAATCCAGATTGCCTCGTTGAATTCTCTTCTAAGACCGTGATCTTCAGGAAGGTGGCACCAAAATATTCTTGGACGATTTCTCCTATAGAAGAAATCATTTCAAGGGCTAACCCTTTACTTAAAATACCAGCATCTGCCTCAGTGGCCGCATAGTCTAGGCCGCTACTCTGGCAATAGAGTAGGCTGCCAATGACGGGGAGGACGACATTCGAATATAGGTAGGGTGTACCGAGATTTTTTTTTGCCAAAACGTGTTTCCACTCTCCCTCAACACATATGTGGGTACACTTACTATAAATATAACCTTCCTCAATCTTAAAACTATTAGTGAAATTAGTAACTAAGCGTATAAATCAAACAGGCAGTAAGACGCGGTGCTAAAAAAAATACCCGGTGGATGGGGAAAATATTTTTAACGGGGTTTGAGTTTTTTTCATGCCAGGACAATAAACACAACTACAAACAGGATTGATAATGTTTACGTGACCGGTTTTGAAAATAGGGTGATGTCTGACATATTTGATATTGGGGACGATAATTCTATAAGCTTGTAGATAGTCCATAAAATTAATGTTTACATCACAGTTTCAAATTATTCATTTATTTTAATCTATTTATATACAAACCATTTTCTGAAAGGAATTTCAGTTTTGTTGATGACAATAACTTTTCCAAAACTGGATGAAAACAATTATCTTTTTAAGTAAATGCACGTCTTATTTTTCACGTAGGCTACTTCATTGGCTATTTCATGATAGTTGCTATAATTTTTTAAGAACACATTTATCTACTGTATTGAGTATGAAGACATCACCGCACGTATGGGACATAATTTATGAAGACACTTTTTAGTGGCTTAAAGTAAAATAGTATTTTGAAAAGGATGGAATTTTTAACAAACGTTATTACTGCCTAAAAATAACTGCCTAACCCAAGATACAAGCACAAGAATTTTATCAAATTGTATGTCTACTAGCTTCAAATAAGACTTCAAAACCTCATCGATAAAAATTATCGTTATCATCCAAACCAGACAGACGTGCTAAGCGCTCGCCTATCTCCACCGGTCTTTCACAGTTTACCGCTCATAATATATTACCATTTCATGCCGAACTATCAAGGTGAGCTATTTGACTTATTTCTACCTGAAAGAAATTGGCTCAACCTCGATTGGTACCAAATACAATTAATTCTTAGTCAATGGTTTATCCTGTTGAGTTGTTAGTACATTTAAAGCACATATTTTGAGTAATTAAGACGAATAAATTGAGGCATCAAGTTATTTTTTACAATGGATGTGTAATATGGATTTTATAAACACACTTAAATCCTAATATGAATTACAAACTAATTAAGTTTTTTAGCACCGTGTCTTACTACCCATTCGGGTTATACGCCTATGTACTAATTACACTAATGGTTTTAGGGATTAGGAAGGTTTAATTAGAGGAAGTGCACCCGAATTTTCATGGAAATATCGTGGAAACCATTTAGGAAAACCACACTTAGTGCACCCGACCGGGATTGAACCATAATCTTTACACCTATGTCAGTCTAGTCTAAAATGAGAGTAGTGCGTTAGACCACGTGGCCACGGTATTTAAAATTGAAATTCAAATCCAAATTAGAGGAAATATAAACGATCACCCAATTTTAGAGTTTATTTCAAAGAAATTTGGTAATTTATTTACTTTATATAAAATTAATTTAGTTAACTATCACTTAAGCCATTCTTACTTAGTAAGATTAAGTCACAGAAATATAATTTTATAGCAAGTTTGTCCAACCTAACAAAACCTAACTTTTCATGCATCTACAAATTGAAGGTTCGGTTTTGTTAGGTTGGGTAAAATTAACATCAGCCTGTCATAGACGGTAGCCGGCGAGTTTACCGAATATCGATTTTTCGAAATCAGTTTTTCGAAATTCAATTATTCGAAGTTTAATTTTTCGAAAACAAATTTTTTGACATAGCAATTTTTCGAACTAATAGTTTTTCGAAAACATATTTTTCAAAAATCAATTAGGCAAAAATAAATTTTTCGGAAATAAATTTTTCGAAATGCAGTTTTTCGAAAACCAATTTTTCGATCTAGAAATTCTTCGAACGAAAAGTTATTCGAAAACTTCTTTTTCGAAAATTAATTTACCTCAAATCTATTTTTCAAAATAAATGTTTCAAAAAGAAGGTTTTCAAACGATAAGTTCGAAGCATAATAAAATTTTAGCTTAGATTAGGTTAGGTTAGGTGAGGCTAGGCTAGGTTAGGTTAGGTTAGGCTAGGGGTAATCCTCCCTATGGGGGATGAGGGTAGGGGTAGGTGATTCCCAGTCCTGGATAAAATAGCTTCCGGAAAACTCGCAGTTCGCTAAATTGATTTTCAGAAGAAAAAAAAATTGCAATTCGCAAAATTGATTCTTCAAAAAATTGATTGTTCGAAAAATTCATTTTAGATTATTTGACTGTCAAACAATTGATTTTCGGTAAATTCACTTCAGGAAATTGATTTTCGAAAAGCGGGGCTTCGACAAACATATCGTTCGGAAAATTTATGGTTCGAAAAAGTGATTTTTGACAAAATTACTTTCAATGGTTTTGTATTCGGTGAATTGATTTCGATAAATTGATTTTCTAATAACTTTTTTTCAAAAAATTTACCTAGACCCGTCATAAACAGGCTTAAAAACTGTTATTATATAAGGATGTATTTTAAATAAATGTGGCGAGATTTAGAATCGCAACAATTTTTTCAATGGTAGGATTAACACCAATATTGCCAAATACAATTTAAACTATACCTTGCAATATTTTTTCTCAGGAGTTTACTAACAGCGCCATGCGATAGTGATGTTAAACTGTCCTCTCGGTATTTTCCTTTTATCAGATTCTATCTATTTTATTTTTTCCACTCGGACTACACGCAATCTAACTATGCTAATCTATTAGGAATGAGTAGAGTAAGTTTAAGAGGAGGTGTGCCTGAATTTTCTAGGAGAGAAGGTGGTAAACAATTTACGAAAGAAAACACATCCCTTAGGCAGGATTCGAACTCTGACCTTTTCACCGCTGAAAAACCAGAGTGGACGGGCCTCACTTTTGTCCGCATGCCCATCAATGAGGATTACATCAACATCAAGAATGATAATGTGAACTGTTTTGCAGGACATTTATAATACCCGCTTCGGTGAGCTCATGTTCTAAGCTTGCAGTGGTCGCCAACCTTCGCCCCGCGGGCTTGATCCGGCCCATCGACCTATTTTATCTGGCCCACAGAAGACTTAGCAAACAAATAATAATTATGTGTTCATTCAAATAGGCTAGTAACTGTATGAGAAATATAAAGTTTAAATCTTTTACTCAAGCTTATTTTATAAACCAGCACACCATTTTTTTAAACACCCATATGGTTTGCGATATAAAAAAAAGGTTGCTGATCCCTGGTCTAAAGAGTCACTCTCGCAATAGACTCGATTAACGATCAGATAAGGGTTTGAGTCCCGGTTGGGTGTATTGTGTTTTTCCCCCTGAAGTTTTCACTATAACTCTATGCAGATGGTGACCTGGTGGTCTAGGGGTAAGGTGTCAGACTTCTGTGCTGAGGGTCCGGGGTTCAATCCTCGGTCCCGGCACAGATTTATCTGATTGCCAAACCCTTCCTTCACCTCTGACAAGATGTGTATTAATCACAACTTGTGAATGTGAGGAATGCCAGGCCTCCACCGTGGTTCGGATTCCACGTTAAACTGTAGGTCCTCCATTTCATCTCACAATCACCCTACCATTGCACATTAGCGTAAGTGCGTATAACCTGAACGGATAGTAAGACGCGGTGCTAATAATAATAATAATAATAATAATAATAATAATAATAATCTATGCAGATGCGGGAATATTTCTTCTAGATTCAAATTTTACTATCCCAAACCAAATCATATGTATAAAGATAAGGATAGATTGAACGTGAAAGATGAGGCTCATACTAAACAAATATATTTCAAGTCTAGGGTTTATGAAGCTTTTATATTTTCCACTTAGCATCTATAGTTTCTAAAATATATATACTGACAGCTAAAATGCACACTTATATAAAATATATTTATTTGTGAACACCACGATTACTATTTAGATTAAATAAATAGTTGAAATAGTGGCATCCATTATTTAAGCACCACGTCTTGTAACCGTTTGGATTATACGCTAATATACTAATTAAGCTCATGGTTTTAGCGGTTAGGAGGGTTCTATTAAAGGAAGTGTATCCGAATTTGCGTGGTGGAAAGGTGGAAAACAATTTTGGAAAAAAACACCCTCAGCACACCCAACTGAGATTCAAATCTAGATCTCCTCGTAATTGGCGCTAACAATTAAAACTTGATTTATTATTTTAGGACTAAGTCTGTTAAATATTTTTGAAACAGCACATTTTAACAATCTAATTTGCCGTAAAAAGTTTGATAAATATCCAATGAACCCACATCGATGGTCGCATAATCTAATGGGTCACGCTTATGTTGGAGTGTTTTGTCAGTGATGGAGAGATCTGGGCTCGTATCCCCGTTGGGTGTACTGCCTTTTCTCTAAATGGTTTTTCCATTTTCTCTCTAAGCAAATGTGGGTATATTTCCTCTAAAATCCTAACCTCCTCATTCCTACTTAACTAGCGTTATTTTATTTGTACTTATAGCTCGAGCCAGTACTAAGATGTGAGTAAAAATAACATATCCATAATATATTTTTTCTTTTCAACATTAACTAATAACAAAAATATTCAAAAATCTATTTTGCTAAGAATTAAATTGAATGAAATTGGATTTCGTGTGCCCACAAATCACATTATATTTTAATATTTATTCAAGGTATTTAACGTGCTCTTTCTAAATTGACTGATTATATCAGTACACGAGAATTTCTATGAGCGAGAGGGGAAGGTACTACCAATTTATCCGGGAAAGGTATTTTCACATAGGTCTACCTTACAAAGATCTTTAACATGCTACACATGACATGGTAGCGATGGCTATTAATTCTTCCCCTCTGAAGGAAATTGTGCTATGGGTGTATATAGCTCAAGAAAAATCGGTCGGCTCCGACTGGCTTTGAACCCACAAATATTGGGTTCTGAGGCAAGCACTTTACCCCAAGACCAACGACGTCAACAATAAACTGTAAGTCCTCTTGATGTTACTTTCCCAGTCTGTATTGCAAGATACATTCCAATTAATAACTGGCACAAGAAGAGTGTTAATTACATTTATACTACTAATATAAAAAAATTAGTTGGTGTCTGGTGCTTCCTCTTTCGTACAAAAACCACTACACCAATTTTACAGATTCGCAGGGACAAAACTCAGACATCCAGTTAAAAAGATAAGCTATTAAAATTTATGTTCGCCATATTGTTTCAAGATAGCGGCCTCAAAATAATACTTTTTGGCATTTTTTTAAAGCTTATGCATATCGGATTTTCATCAGATGATCTTTGAAAGGTTTCAAGATATAACCTTTTTTTTTAGACAAAACAACCATCTTAAAGAAAATGGTGGCTATGGAACACTACTTCTAACCAATCCAGAGCTCTAGCTACTAAAATATGGAAAGTCTGACTATGGGAAGCCGGGTCGTAGACAGTAATAATAATATTGACATGATTTTTTTAAATCTTAAAACCTTAAATATGGGATAGTTCCATCTATTTTTAACTTTGGATAATCTTATAAACCAAATCCCGTGTGAAGAACAGGTGATTAATTAACTGATTGTTAATAAAATGTCCTTGTAGATTAGTTTTCATATGCAACGTAATATCATCCAAACATAAAAATCCCAGGAATCTATAAGACTGAGCTGGAATGATTTATCAACAGGTAGGGAGCGTATGGCCTGAATTCTTCACGAACGATTGTGTCATGTGGGATTATGCTCCTACATGTGTGTAAGAAGATTGAATACAGCCAGGTGGTAAACATGAACCGGTCTTGCCATTTATTTACCGTTGGGATATAAACTTTTAGAAATGAATATGGGTCATTGCAATGATCAGTACGTCTATTTAAGACTTTTTTTTAACCTGCTTCGATGGCCGCATGATCTAACGCATTGCTTTCGCTGTAAACTAAACTACCGATCACAGGGAGATCAAGGTTTGAATCTCGGTCGGGTGGAGGGAAGATGGTTTTTCCAAAATGGTTTTCCACTCTCCTCCCACTCAAATGTGAGCTCAATTCCTATAAACATACCTATCCTCATCCCTAACTCATTAGTGTAACTATTACATAGGCGTAAAGCCCGAACGGGTAGTAAGATGCGGGGATATTAGAAAAAGATTTTTTTTTGCACACTTAACGAGCAATTTTTTAACACACAGATGCTTAGCAATAAGATATTGTTTATTAAGTCTTACTGTATTTATAGGTTTGTTGCTATAACACTGTGTTAATAAAGCTATCCATCATTATTTGATTGTTATGTTTAACAAAATGGCTACCAATGGCTTGGTAGTAGTGGGTATAATAGCTGTATAAGAAGTGCACCCGCATTACCGACAATATAGGTTGGGGAAATTACAGTGATACTTATCACATCCCTCATAGCATCTAGCCAGGATTCGAACCCAGTTTTCACAGTCAACGCTCACTTTTTTCACCACGTCATAGTACTCACTCGGGCTATACGCATACATTGATTAAGCTATTAGAATATAGATGAAGAAGGTAAAATTTGAGATGAAATGTACCCATATTTTTGTGGAGGTAGAGGGGGGAACCAATTAGTAAAAAACATCCTCAATACAACCAAACTGGATTCGAGCACGAGCACCAATATGGGTGTCTCACCTTGTCCAATGGGAATCTAACGCTTTAGATCACGTGTCTATCCTAACGGGTACATATCTTATTATTAACGGCTTACTTTGTTTTCAAACAAAGTAAGTTTCCACCGTTTTGAAGAGAAATGAAAAATAATATGGAAACTTTTTAAATTTATCTCCCTGAAATAAATTGATTTGAAATGAATCTTATTTTGTATTCATGGTGTTGTCTCGGCTAGCTCACATCAAACACGTGGAAATCAATCGATAAACACACACACACACACACAAAAACTTTCTTTCTCTCACGCATCTGCCAAACATGCATGCACACGCCGTTCACTGTCAATGAATATTCATCAGACAACTTCTCGTGAAGAGTCTAATTCGTTGGGTGGGGTGAAAAGGAGATTGGGGGCGAGGTACTGGTACCTCTCCATGGGAATGGTTCCACAATGATGTCATCTTGGAGAATTAATGGTCAAAGCGATTATCGACTTCTAAAAAAACTTGTTTTAATTAATATCATAATGGTTTAGTTAGTTTGCTACGAGCGCTGAGCTAGGTTAATACGGTCTTCCTTGCTTGTAATGTATACCATGAATGGAGTTCCCTCTTTACCTCATCTCCCCTCAACTCCAGTTGATACAACCTGTATTTTACATTAATTAACTTACATGTTGTTTAGTTTGTTTGTAGCAAAACCTAGATTTTCTTCAAACAACTCAAAACGTTTTAAGATTAATCTGATTCACATTAATAAAACGTTACATTTGCACGGGCCTGTGTTACATTGAATGTAATATGTCCATCGCAATATATTATATATAGCGCATTAAATTGATCATGTTTCTTCACCGTCATAAAATAAGTTAATCTCTTTTTATATTTAAGGGCTATTTAAATAGATTAGTTTTAAATACAAAATGTAATCAACATTGACCCGCATTGGTGGTCGCACGCTCAAACGCGTCACTTGTTGCTGCTGGTCCTTTAATACATTCTTAGTTTGAGATATTATTTGTATTTTAGGAACGCGTATGCCATTGTTTTTAAATAATTTCATGTTAAAGGTTGTTTTGGAGGTCGAATGGTCTAAGGCTGTGCGTATTCAAACATTTTAATTCACGTTCTTCTAATGCTTAATTTCTCTTCAACTATGCATAATGTAATTTATAGGACACTTTATAATTATACATAAAAATAAATTACATCCAAATAATGTAGTACTAAAAATAGAGCTCCCGGATCACATGTCCCATCCATGTCCCTTGTGGCAAACCATAAATCTGGCCCTGATTATATTCAGTGTTTATTATGAAATACACATCGTATAATATGTACAGTACATATTTGCATCACTGCAAGAGAGCTGGGATGTGTTGACATTAAATGGTACAAAGGCGCAATAGTAAGGAAATTGGTGCAAGAAAGGCAGTGATTTTATTAGAAGATGTTAAGGAAATAGGTTTGGAAGTGAACGCTGAAAAGATTAAGTACATGATCACACAGAGAACACAGGTTGAGGACGATAATTTAGAGGTTACTGCGAACAACATATCATTCGTCAGTGTTAATGAGTTTAAATATTTATGAAAACTTTTAACAAGAAATAATGATATTAGATTGGAAATTAGGAAAAGAATAATAATTTTACCGGCTGTTCTCTCTGGGTGTGAAACGTGGTCTCTTACCGTATATGACGAGAAGAAATTTAGGATGTTAGAAAACAAGGTGCTTAGGAAGATATTTGGACCAAAAAGAGGTGATGCTACTGGGAGTGGAGGAGGCTACACAATGATGAGTTACATACCTTGTACTCATCACAACACATTGTTAGGGAAATAAAATGAGGTGGTTTGTATAGAACTAACTCAAGATAGGGATAGGGTGTGATGAGGTGGACTGGATAGAACTAGCTTAGAGATAGGGATAGGTGGCGTATTTTTGTAAGTGCGGCAGTGAACTTTCAAGTTCTTAATACCATACAGTAAGTTTGTGTATGTGTGTGTATATATATATATATATAACATACATATTTTAAAATTTACTTTATGTCTAAGATGTTTTCGCGTGGCCTCGGGGATATGCCTACCTCAGGTTGAACACCCCTGGTCTATAGTTTAGCTCTCGAAATAGACTAAACTATCAATAATGGGAAGATAGGGGCTCA
Source organism: Timema bartmani (assembly GCA_902151455.1). NCBI lineage: Eukaryota > Metazoa > Arthropoda > Insecta > Phasmatodea > Timematidae > Timema > Timema bartmani. The sequence continues at coordinate 41,837 of CABFWB010001732.1, read as the reverse complement.
AACCCTGGTCTGGTGTACTGATCTTGGTTTTTATAAATGGTTTTCCTTTCTCCTTCCACAAAAATGTGACTACTCTTCCTACAAATTTGACCGTTCTTTATCCCAACACACTAACGTAGTTATTTCATATGAGTATAGCCCGAACGGGTAGTAAGACACGGTGACAAAATGATGCATTCAGGTTAAATTTAGCGTTGATCGTTCGATGGTCAGCCAAGTCTACGTGAGAGAGCCGCGCCGGCCCTTTACAGCTCAATTAGGCCTACGTGTTTGGGATATTATTATTAGTGCCGCGTTCTACTACCTGTTCGAGTTGTACGTATATGTACTAATTGCGCTAATTTGTTAGGGATGAGTAAGGTTGATGTTAGATTAAGTGTACCCACATTTACGTGGAGGGAGATTAAAAACCACAGTGCACCCAGCATGAATTCGAGCCTCGATCTACCTAACATCGGCAGTCCAGTCTATTGTGCCTTAGATCATTCAGTAACCGAGGCTGATGTGACATTTATTATTTCATTTGTTGGTTGGTGTGGTTTTTTTAAGAAATGAAACTTAATATAAACAAGTTATCAATTCGTTGATCAGATTAAAAACTGTTATAACTGATTTACACAGGTAGCAACTGCAAACTCAACAAAATTTGTCAAACATTTATAAAAATAAATTGTACGTGAAGTAAACTGTAATCTAGATTAGACCCAAATTAGTCCTTCCATAGAAACATATAACTTTATGCTGGTCCTTCATACGAAACAAAATAATTAAAATATATTGCGAACCACTTCCTTGGCTGACGAGTCACGAGGACAGGCTTGAGTTCATCTCCCAACCGATTAACCGTGAAATTAAATACACGATTACACTCGAACTATAAATAGGGTGATTGTACGTACTTTCTTGGGGTGATGTCCTTTTGTCCTACAGAACAGTTGGTAGTACATCTATAGGTACTGGTTTTTAACCCCATGGTTTTTTTTGTACTTCCTAAAGTAATTTTTTTAAGTTAGACAAAATAATATTTCTAATTGAACGATAGTGCAATTAGCTTCACACTTACGTTTTATTTTTTTGGAAAGTTTTATTTTCAAGCTATATTTGCCAAAGGTTATGTAAATGTGGAATGACAACTAAAGTCATTTTATAATATATGATAGCCCTATTTTTTAAAGTCCTATTAAAAGGGAAGAAAGTATACACATATTTATGTAAAAAGTTCAATAAAACTAATATTCTTTAAGTTATTATTTAACTTGATATAGCTCAGTATTACCTTCAATTACCAATGAATAGGGAGATTTAATAAATAGTTTTGTATTTCAAATATTTCTTTTATCCCCCCTATAGTATTTTTAATTCATCTACTCAATTTAGCCTTTTTTTGATAACGTATGGCATGTTTGATGTATACAATTTTTGTCCTGCTTTTTCTAAAAAAAAAATTTTCACCATAACCAAGCATTGTTTCTAAATACGGCTTTATGAATTATTTATTATCTTGTCACCGGCGAAATTGAGATCTGTAAAATGGTTTTTTTTATTTCAAAGTAATTGTTACTATTATTTTTTAAGTATGGTTAGAAAGTTTCACTCTCCAAATGTCTTGAATTTATTTGCGACTCCATTCATTATCAACAAGGATTGAAACTTTAGGTTAAACGCTCATATAAAATGTACACAAAGCTGAGATTATAAATCGGGTGTTGCATAGTAGACTACTCATCAATTCAGTCTGGTTGGTGGCCTCACTGAAGGCTAAACTTGTTCATGTCATGTGGTTGGAGAGGGGTACAAAAGGTCACGTGTTTTGTATGTACCCTCTGGGACTAGACTACCTTCTCACTGATCCACGGGTCACAAAACCATTCCAACAGATTTACACCCTGGTCGTGGCTGAGTGCCATTTCAGAGCTAGTAACTTCAACGGTGAGAAGGTTTGATACATTTTCAAATAAAATGGCCAATATTGGGGTTTTTTCGGGGACAGCCATTCTGAAATCACTGGGGAAAGCCGGAGAAGATACCTGCCCTTTGAATTGTATTATAATACACCTCATAGAACAATCATATGCTTTATATTAATGTAATTGAATGTTAACTGCATCATGATGGCTTCTATTTAAAAACATTAAGAACATGATTGCCTTACGTTACGTGAACATTATTTGGACATTACATGAACGTTAAGTTTATCTTGATCCTGGTAGTAACGTGGAGAGAGTATTGGAAAACATTTCTTGAAAACCAATCCCCAGTGCACCCGGCCAAAATTCAAACCTTGACCTCTCCATCGTCAGCTTTCCAGTTAGTTGAGATATTGATGCCCTAAATCATGTTACTATCGTTTCGGATAGCATATGTTAAATAATACATTATCAGTGGATAAAAAGAGCCGAAATTTGAATCAAGTTGAAAAATGATACGTGGACGTGTAAATCTAGCCTGGAAATTTAAGCCAAATATTCCGGGTTCGAGTCCCGTGTGCATGTGCCATTTTCACATAAATTCTAAAATTTACCTGTATATAATCAAATCCACAACAAACGGTTATTTCAACCCAATATAAAAGTAATAATAATAATAATATTTAGCACCGCGTCTTACTACCCGTTCGGGTTATACGCTTAAGTATTAATTACGCTAATGGATTAGGAATTGGGAAGGTTGAATTTAGAGGAAGTGAACCCGCATTTGCGTGGAGGGAAAGTGGAAACAGTTCACCCTACCAAGATTCGAACCTCGATCTCCCCGTCCTCGGCGGTCGAGCTCAACACGACTGGCGCGTTAGCTAACTACGCCACCGAGGCGGGTCAATATGAAAGAAATTACAAACAGCGATGACGCGGGAGAGTAATTATTATACTGTTTTTTGAACAATCTGTAGTTAAGAAAAAAAAGTGTACCCCCGTTCATCCTAAAACATAGCTAGCTGACCTAGTTTGGTTCCACTATGGTTTTATTTTAAAATAGGGTCATAATCAAGGTAGCACTTATCTTGTTCAGGAACATCAGAGTGTACTACCTTGACAGACTACACTATGGTGAAGCTCATAAGATAGTACCATAGAGTAATCCATCAAGGTAAGACTGTCACCTTACAGGGTAAATGGAATGTATATATAATATAAATATAATTATATAAACACGTATAAAGTATTTAGTGATAGGAAATGTACCTCAAATAACTACAAGTTGGGTCCTTCTTTCAATATATATATTCAAATATATCAATCAAAATCTATGATTTTTTTTAGGCTAGACCTACACAGTTGCTTTTAGTTTTAAAGAGGTCTGAGAGAGAACTTAAATAAACCTTTCTTCCCATTAAAGGATAAATTAAGAGGAAAAATATTAATCAACGGATTAAAAACAAAAAGGAGGGCATCACAATAAACTATATGTGTGAAGAAAGTTTGGATCCATAAAAGGATTCAAACTATGCACAAATAATAATAATAATAATAATAATAATAATATCCATGATAATAACAATGATCAAGAACGCAATAAATATCATCATGAACATCACAATCAGAATAGTGACAGTTATGATCTAAATAATACTGATAATAATAATAATAATAATAATAATAATAATAATCATAGTAATTATATCAGTTAATGACATTGCCTACTTGGTGAATACAACGCTATTTTGCGAAATGTATTACACCTGAACTTGACACGCTCTAACCACTCTAAGCACTCTAAGCACTCTAAGCACTATCACTCTTAGACGCCAATGTACAAAATATAAAGAGAGGTTAGTAAGTGAGCAGTTTAACATGAGAACCCTCTTGTGTATCTGCTGATGACAGTTTCCCTGTTCCTATGACGATAATAAAAACTAATTTTACTATTTGCACCTGGACGGCATTGACTTGCATTTTATAACTAACTTTTTCTAGTTTGCTGTTCTAGATAGACATAGACTTCCACGGACTTTCTAAATCTACATCCTGGCAGAAAAAACTTTCCAGTTCATTTTCGTGAATAAAACAAATAGTTTGGGTTGTATACAATCTTTATAACACACGTTTACAAAAAAACTACTTTAAGATAAAAAAAATAGTTTTGGACAGTAAAAGACTCTTAGGATAGTTTAAGAATGAATGTTTTTGGTTTCAATGTCATCTCTTTAAAACTCGTCGTGTAAAACTTGATTGCATTGATATGACAGGCAGGTAACGTCCTCAAGATAAAACTCAAAACAGCATGCTGCAAAAATTTTTGCGTTCGACTTCTTTCCAATCTGAGTGTCTGTTAATAAATTGAAATTACAGGAAAGGCTAACATGTTCAACATGTTCATGTGTAACAAGTGATATCACATCTAGTGAATGAGCAGTAAATACACTCAATGAGACCAAGTAATGTCATTAATAATATTAATAACAATGCATGTATACTAGCCAACACGACTCAATACGCCTTACAAACGAGCTCGTTTGGATGCTGAAATATTACTTTAGCAGCAACGGAAGTAGTAATAATAATGAATGAAAGATAAATTCGAAGATTAATTTAATGAATAACATTTTGCTAAAAAAAAAACAACGAATGTTCTGCAGCTAGTAAAGAAGCTAAACAGGTTCTTATTGTAATTATAATCTGGGCTGTTCAGACAGGAAACTGACAATAAGAACCAATGGGGAAACTTTCGTCGTAATAAAGGGAGGGTCAAATATATAAAAAAAAAACGGGGGATTCTACTACCAACGTTGAGCACATTTTCAAAAAATAGGTGCAGGCAGGCACTTATACAAAACTGGTGATGAGAATTGTTTGGGGAGGGGGTAGGGGCGTCTAAACCAAGGTGACAATTTGTTTCCTGGCATTTCCAGAGTCAGCCTATATAAAATCACTTATGAAAGTCGGAGAAAGTAATCGCCATAAGAGGCAGGAGTCAGCAGCCTTTTAGTAATGTTGTGCCAAAGTAATATTGCAATGTCGCTTAGCGTGCCAACCAACCTAAGACCACCAAAATTGTTTATAATTTTATTTTAGTTAAATATTACAACTATTAAAACCAATTTAATTTGATCTTGTAAAATTTAAATGTGACAACATGTTTCTAAATCGAATACATTAGATAACTACTCTTTCTTTAAAATGTAATATTTTAATGAAACTCAGAATAAATACAAAAGTTGTGAATGTGTTTAGCAAAATTTAAGTTCTGAAAACATTATATTGGAATTTTGAAACAAAACAATTGAATAATTTAAACATAAAACGCGCTATTAAAGTTATTTCTCACATCAATGGCTTTAGTTAAAAAAGTTTTATATTATTTCTATTCAAATCGCTCAGCGTGCCAATGAAGATCGTTCTGCTGGCCACTCTTTTGCCGATTTGAAGTCTAAGCCGACTCCTGCCCTACACTTTAAGGAAGGTTTGGGCAAATTTTTTGCCTGAATTTATAATATACTAAATATTAAAGGAGCCGCAAACTACATTACGAATTTTTGGATGCCGCAATATATTAATACAATATTAATAGGCAACATAAAAAGGAAAACAGTAATTTAAAAAAAAGGTGACTCAACAAATAAAACAAAATTTATTGAAATTATTGCTAATTTAAATTTTCTTTAATGCACGGGTCATCAACAAACCGATCGTGATCAGCTTGTTGATCTCTCAGCAATGTTCATCCGATAGCGTAAGATAACTAAATCGTCACGAAGAGGCAGTCTTACCTTGAACTATTCCACTAAGGTATAGCCTATAAGATAGGGTCATAGTTTAATCCGTCAAGGTAAGACTGCTACATCTGAGTGATTTGGCTCCAATTTGTTAAATAAATCAAATGATCTTTGATATGTATAAAGCTTAAATAAAACGGTTTTTATTAAATCAGTTTATAAACCTATTTTATGTAAAATTTATCAACTCCAACAATGCGTAGGCAAGTTGAATACTTTCCTATCACTCTCATGATAAATTACACTAAATTACACTAAATTACACTATATTACACTATATTACACTATATTTCATGAACATAATTTACTGAGACTGTCAAATAAAACCAGTATAAAATACATGAGCAGATACTCTGAATAACTCCTGAGAAAATTACGACCCGTCGAGTATTTTTACTCGGCTCTGCGAAAAATAAAATTGTGCAAGAAATACTAGAATTAAATAAATAGTATGGTGCACCACACATACTTGTTCTTAAAATAGAGACATTTACTAAAAATTAGCAAAATTAGTGAAATGAAATAATTTACACGGTTGCAGAAACATTCCACTAAGAGCATACATGTAATAATATACACTGTTAAAGAAACATTGATAAAAGAGGAGCAGCTCTGCCTCCCCCCCCCCCACAATATAACAATCAATTTCATATTTCTAAGTATTCCATAAAAAATGCTTATTATTGCTTATAGCTCAGAGATTATTGGTTTTATAAAATTATATTTCATATTTAAATATTTTTAGTTTTAACAGTATTACAACTTTACAGTGATAAGCTATTTAGTATCTCAAATAGTTACGGAGACTATGATCAAAATTGTAGATTTCTGCTTATGTATAATATACCCTCAAAGTCACTTTCACGAGAAAATGAAAATTTCTATTTTGTTTGTAATTCTGAACAGTGTCTAGGTAAAAAATGCTATCAAAATTGTTAGAGAGAATTTCGGCAAATTCGATATTTTCTCCTTTTGCCCTTCAGTAAACTATACTAAATTTTAAGGTTAGATATCTAATTCCAAAAACCTCCTCTGGGAAACCTTATGGAAACCCTAGATACAAGTTGTAGCCCGATCGGTAAAAATAGCTGCGGCTCCAGTCAGAGATACAGAGATACAGGCAGACAGACAGACAGACGGCATCGCCAAAAACACTTTTCAGTTTTAGGGGGTCATGAAACTTTTGACATTTATCAAAATCTCGAGTTCGATATTTTGATGATAAAAATACTTCTATCTTTGGGGGGG
>CABFWB010001732.1:15991-33445 GCA_902151455.1 Timema bartmani | reverse complement strand
AAAAAAAAAAAAAATCTATACAAATAATTTGAGAAATAAAAATAAATCTCTTGAAATTCATGATAAATATTATTTTTAGTAATAACAAATTATTAGTATTAATAACAAACGTAATACTAACTTTTTTAAATAACAAGATCACTCGATTAGGAATTGAAAATGGTATCCCTTTGTTCAGTGTGCCGCGAGTTGAAAGAGTTTGAAAATCACTGGTCCATAGTGAAACTAGTCTGTGTCGTGTTGCATTATAGAGCCGCAATAGCTCTTACCCCGAGGGCCAGGGCTAATATCAGGCTGGAACACTATTCTAGGGCACGACTGTATGTGCCTGGCAATACACCGCCGCGATTAAAACACGCTAGGTACGGCACGTGGGGGCGGTACCAGCTTTAGCACCAGCTGGGGCAGGGGAGAGCTTCTGGGCGTAGATCGTTAATACTCGCCATCATCTGGTACAGTCCCAACCATCGTCGATAAACAAAGGGAGAGAGACCAATAAGTCATGTAAGTTAAGGTGGGAGTTGTGAACACAACCTTTCTTGAATATCTGTCAAATGTTGTACTTGGACCTATTAGCCATTTTTTCTCTTCATTTAAAAAGTTTGCCAACTAATGCCGCAATGCTTATGACAGATATTTTAGAACTGTTGATATCACCATGATAAGAAAATTAAACACTATAAAAATTGCAGAAACACTGATTTTTCTCGTGTTACCTACACTCTTACCTTAAAGTAACAATTTTGTTCCTTGGAATTCTTGGGGACAGCCAATCTAATGAGAATCGGAGAAGGTACAGTCTAGTTTTAATAGGAAGGGCCTTTCATAAAATTTAAAATAATGTTTTAGGTCGACATTGATAACGTTTTACTATTTTATTAGTGATATCTTATTAGTATTGATAATATCTATCAAAATGTATAGCTGCAAATCACATTATTTGCTATATTAATACGTGAAAGTATATTCAGTAGCTTTCCTTGCTGTCGAATAAAGGTCTTCCTATGAAAATCGGACTTTATATAACACACCCTATTGCCATGTTTTAATATTTGTGTTAGTGTATTGTTTCAATAAATCAGGTCTATGAAATGTAGTAATGTATATAATACTATACAATGAAAGTGATACGATACGGTACATGAAGTTACTCAACTATCTGGTCTAGGCATAGCTAGAGCCAAAAGTAAAAAATAATAATATTGAAATGAGTGAGAAATGGATGTGTGTTGCTACCATACTTTATATTTGGACCATTTAGAGAATATCATGATTAAAATAATTAAACCCCCCTCGGTGGCCGCGTGGTCTAACGCGCAACTCTCGCAGCAGAATAGACTGCCGATGACGGGAGATTGTAGTTCTAATCTCGGTCGGGTGTACTGAGAGGGGTTTTTCCAAATTGGTTTTCCACTCTCCTTCTACGAAAATGTGAGTTCACTTCCTCTAAATATAACCTCGCTAATACCTAACCATTAGCGTAATTAATATATAAGCGTATAAACCGAACGGGTAGTAAGACCAAGTGCTTAAAAAAAGAGTAGAAAAACTCAAAAATATTTCTTTGTGGCCAATCTTGCGAAAATTTCTTTATTTTATTTTGTTTTATTTTATAGGTATTGATAATATATACTAAAGGTAGCATCTGCAGATTACATGACTTGATGTATGAATATATTAAGATTGTTTTAGTAATTTAAGTAACTAACTTCTGTTCTTCCTATAAAAACCATACTATAGTTTTAGTAAATTTAAGTAACTAATTTCTACTGTTCTTCCTATAAAAATTATACTATAGTTTTAGTACATATAAGTAACTAACTTCTACTGTTACTCCTATAAAGATCATACTATATAATTTTAGTAAATTTTTTAAATTGCAGGTGTTGGCAACTTGACTTGACTAGAAAGATCATGCTCTAATACTTCCTTAAGGTAAACACGAGAGCAGATTATATCATGTACCGTCACTACACATCACACCATGATATCCACATCCACTGTACTTTCAAGTGACGTGTTGTTGCATTGAGTAAAGGGTTTCTGAAACAAAAGAAAAAACATGTTACTATTAATAAGAAATAAAACAGAGGTTGTAAACCGAATAAAGGTTTGTATAGCTATGTGTGTTGAGGAGGTTTGGGTAACAAGGAGGTTGGGGTAACAAGGAGGTTGGGGTAACAAGGAGGTTGGGGTAACAAGGAGGTTGGGGTAACAAGAAGGTTGAGGAAACAAGGAGGTTGGGGTAACAAGAAGGTTGGGGTAACAAGGAGGTTGGGGTAACAAGGAGGTTGGGGTAACAAGGAGGTTGGGGTAACAAGAAGGTTGAGGAAACAAGGAGGTTGGGGTAACAAGAAGGTTGGGGTAACAAGGAGGTTGGGGTAACAAGGAGGTTGGGGTTACAAGAAAGTTGGGGCTACAAGTAGGTTGGTGTTACGTCCGATATTATTGCTGAGGGCACTGCATGTCTTAAGATAAAAGCTTTTTATTCACTCTCTCTTGGTCAACTTTTGCCAAATCTCCTCACTTTCAATCTTGACTGAAGGTGGGGTGCTGGGGTAGGAAGGAGCTACTGGCAACATCGACTAACCAGCGTTGTCAAACTTGTCTTATATTAAGGGTAGATTGACCACATGGAAACGAGAGAATGACAACGCTGTTTACCACTAGTAGCCATGCAGTTTCCTCAGAGATGATATCCAGTGTATAATCTCGCTTATGTATACCAAGAGGATATTACTTAAATTATTTGTTTATCTTAAAAGCTAAGCCATGGTGAAAATTTGTGAGGTAAGCTTGATACCTTTCAGGGTAAACGAACTATATATTTTCTCTAAATTATACCATTATGATTAGCGTAAATATATGAACAACCGGGGGGGAGGAAGGAGGTGTGATGCAGTACAAAAATATACAGTTAAATAACTCTCGTGTCAAAACTTATGAACCAGATAAAAAGTAAACTTTGTAAACTAAAGTATCAACAGATGAATATTATTTTTATCACTGCGTCTTACCATCTGTTCAGGCAACACTCATGGATTATAATTATATAAAAACTCAATTTCGGTCAGTGAAAGGATTATACATTTTTTAATGTAATATAATTTTACTATTAAAACACAAAATTGATTTTTTTCTACCAATAAAAGAGACAATATAAGCCTGTGGTTCCATAGTAGATCTTGAATGAATTTCCTGCTCTGGAGTAGATCATTATATCCATAAGTCTGGCTACTCCTGGTCAAAGGCGTTGCTTTCGTGTTGGTCTGGCCTGCTAAAGCTGAGGAGATCGGGGCTATTATATAGCTTTATTTTGCTGAAACATCGCTGTTTTTGAAGCAGAAATCTTTTTTCTGGGCTAAGACTAAGCTAGCTAAATCTTTTGGTTGTACTGTGTTGGGGAAAAAATAATGGTATAGTAGTTTTTTCATGTAGTATTTATTGATCTAGTCTTATGGTCGTGCTACCAAGTTTTGTTGAGGATTGTATACTCCGTCTACGATGAGAGCTTACCTTGACACTATGGTCCTATCATAATAAGCTACATTATAGTGAAAACAAGCAAGTTACGTTTGATACTTTTCAGGGTAATTGAAGATACCATAATTTTCAATGGTACTTTACTGAAATAAAATAGCATAGCAATGCTTTTTTGTGTGGACTGTACCCTTCGCTTACCCTAAAAAGCAGTCAGTTTACGCACCCATTTCTGTAGTCTAATGATGTAAGGCGTTACTCTCCCAATCGACCAAACTGCTCGTGATGGGGAGATCGGGGTTCAAATTCAGGTAGGATGGATTTTAATAAATCGTTTTCACCTCTCCCTCCACGTAAATGCAGATACACTTCCTCTAGATTAAATCTCCTTCGTTCCTAAGAAATTAGCGTAATTCGTACATATCTGTAAGACCAAACGGGTAGTAAGACATGGCGCTAAAAAATAACGTAAGTCCACCTTGCTTATTTCTCCTATGATATATCTTATTAAAAGACACGACCATAGTGTAATAGTCAAGATAAACGGAGTGTACCTTGCAGTACCATTTGTATCCAGTGGCTCTGTCTTGTGATATTATTAGGTTTTATTTTTCAGGCGTGCAACAAGGTTTTGTTGAGGATTGTACCTTGCAGTATCGATGGTATCCAGTGGCTTCTCTCCTTGTAGTATTAGTTTAACCTGCTGGTCTGTATTATCCCCCAGTGATTGGAGAGATGCGAGTAGTGATTAGAGCAACAGTGATGATGATGTTAGAAGCTGAGCCATAAACTCGCACGTGGGGGTCAGACGTGTCCATGCTGTTCACATCTTCGAGTACATTAGATCTTGTTTTATTTGTTTTGTTCGCACCACGTCTTACTCTCCATTCAGGGGGTAGGTATGAGGAACGGTACATTTATATGAAGTGTGCCTGCATTTGCGTGGAAGGAGATAGTGGGAAACAGTTTAGGATAAAAATGTAACTCTCAGTACACTCGGTTGGAATATCCCTGTTCCCACAAAACCGACTCTATGAGCTTGACGTTCAGTCTGCCATACCACCGTTCCTGGTTATTTATTAATACATTCTTATACCTGAGTATCACCAACCTAAATAATTCAATCCAAGGGAACAGTATTAGGAGGATGTATAGTTATAATACTGGCTATGAGTAACTTTGTTTTGTAGCACTGTTCCTTACTACCTGTTCGGGTTATATGCCTATGTACTACCTACACGGATGTATTAAGGATTAGGAAGGTTGGATTTAGAGGAAGTGCACCCGCATTTGCCTAGAAGTAGGGTCTAAAACTGTTTAGGAAAAACACCCGTCCGGGATCAAACCACGATCTCCCCGTCCTCGGCAGTCTAGTATATTGCTAGAGTAGCACCTTAGACCATGCGGTCACTTAGTTGATGCGATTCAAAGGAACGGGATGAAGATGGTGTGTGTTTAATTTACTGAAACACAAACTCTCCAAGAAGTAATGAGGAAACATTTTGTTGATAAAATAAACCCATTGCATCCCGTTGGGATTGAAGTCTGGCCTCCCTAGTCCAAGTAATTCAGGCGCGATATAAGCTCACCTAAGCTGGCAAATAGCTAGCTTGTAAAAGTTATAGAATTATTCATAGGCAAATATTTGGATTAACAGCATTAAATACACACCATTCACTTTTTAAAATGGACTTATCTACACCCGTAGTCGAGTGGCAAAGAAGTTTGACTAAATGTACAAGGGAATCTTGTTCAGTCCAAGATGATGTCAAAAAAATATTTAGACCTTGGTATATGTGCTAATAAAAGTACCAAGTTATTTTAATTATTGACGTTTGGTTTAAATGTCTAATGTTATATGTGATTTAATAGGTGCCATTTAATTGTTCAACCTTGTGTGGGTTTTATACCGCGTTAAGAAAGTATAGTTTGTTAAAAAAAAAAGGAACTTTGACAAAATTTGCTTCTTTTCTTTATGAATGAGACTGCATATGTTAAATTCGCACCTCTTTATAATTATATAAAAATATTACCCCTGAAACAAACCAAAATTATAGAATATATGAGAGAGGAAGAAAAACCAAAATATAAAAACAAAACTTTGATTGTCGTTTGGGGTAAAGAATACATTGAGACGTTCTAGACATTTTCTCTTTACCACACTTGTATTCTATCATAAGTGTAAGCTGTTCGTTTAAGTCAAGATTTACTTGAAGCGGATAATTTAACTAGACAGCTAATTACGTCGTTTGAAAGGTTCTAGCTATAATTTAGTAACTTTATATTTCAACCTGTACTAGTCTCTAAATAAATACCCACTGAAATTTAACACGTGACCATCAGTATTTTTTTTCCTGTTGAAATACCGTATCTGATAAAGTCGTTTACCCTCTTGAACTAGGTAATGCATTAAATTAAAATATATATCTACTGTGCGGTCGTATTAGTCGAGGTCCAATACACGCAAGAGTATTTATTTTGATGTATTTATATATGCGGGCAAAGTTAGGGTATTGCATCTTGTCTTACACTTAAACAGGCTACAAACATTATAATTAAGGAATATTTTACATTTAAAAGAGATTGCTATAAAAAATAGATCTTAAAAACTAAACAATTAGAAAATACCTTTCAAACCAACCACATTCACAAATAAACATGATAAATTATCACAAATTTTATCTCCTTTATACAATATTATTCACTAAATTAATAAATAATTCATATTACCAAATTTATATCGACGTGTTTCATTTCAATCCATTACTTTTAGACAAAGACATACACACACATTTATACAGTTTAGCTTCTCAGCTACTGGGAATGTAAATCAATTGAGCATTTATGTATAAAAGCACCATTTTTTTTTGACACATGTACTACATACCCATACGTTGATTATGAGGATGGGAGCCACCTCGGCTCTCATACAGTTCGCCAATGATGGCTATTTTTAAATATGGACCATATACTTGAAACAAGACATTAAATATGAATAAACCATAGCATAATACACCTTATTTCCCACTAAATCGACCCTGAGGAACTTTAATACAGTATCAGAATTAGTGTACAATTCCATATTAAGTCATGAGAGAGATATTTACACTTTTTTGTCTTTTGTGACTTTTTATTGCAGGATTATCATATATTGTACTTTTATTTACAGCCTATTATAATGTTATTTCCAGTATCCATGTTTAACTGTTGTTTTTCCCCCTTTTTTGGTGGTATCGTTAAATGAACAATATAACCATAGCAGCACAGCAATATCAGCATACCATTGAAGATAGTGACATGTTCTGAAGAATCCTCTCAGATGAGTGGGATAAATTGGGAGCTATGTTGTTTGTGCCAGACTAAAAATGTAGAATATCTCATTTGTCCTAGAATCAGAGGTTAAGATGCAGTCTACAAATCACTTGCAACGAAATTGAACGTTTTAATAAGATAGGTTATCTACCTAACAGGCTTAACATAAACTTGCTTAATGAAGGTGAAGGTAGGCTACAGACTTTCATTCGTCAACGTGCTAATTACCATAAGAAATATAGTCTTGAACACAATAATGTTAAGCTTCAACGTTCTGAAAAGAGTACTCTATCCCATGTGTTTTTTCTGCGATAAGACTGGAGATAACAAGCAGTTTATGCACAAGGCCATGACACTTGAACTTCATGAAAAGGTGCTACTTTATGCGACAGCATTGCAGAAGGACAATCTTTTAACGAGATTAAGTTGTGGTGATAAGTTGCCATAGATGCAGTGTACAATCATATGTGCCTCATTAAACTGTATAATTAGTACCTATGCAATCAAAATCAAAAGAACAAATTGCCACAAATTCTGCACAGCAATTTGCATTCGCTGAGCTAGTCAACTTTATTGACTCACATTTGGAGGGCAGAGATGTTGCTCCACCTTTTTTTCTCAATCATTAAAAAACAAGTGAAAACAGCAAGTAGAACTAATAGGTGGATCTGCTGATTCCAATATCTCGGACAAGCATGTGCATTTGATGCAGAAGGAGAAGCATTTATACTTGCTAGAGCTGCTGAAATATTCTGAAGATAAATTTTGGAGTTGCAGAGGTCAAAGAACAGCAATTTTGAATGTTCGTTTCCTCCTGATTTCCATGAAAATTCAACACCTAGCTCCCTATTGACATTCATGAGTGTGATTCTGAATGGCTATAGTATAGAGAGTCATAACAATAATTCATCACAAGCGAGTCTCACACTAATGCAACTTATGGTATGCAATTGTTCACTTTGTGATTACTTTAGCTTAAACCCAGAAAACGGGCCTATAAAGTTGAAATTCAAGAATACAACAATCGAATGTTGACATTCCTTTACTTCGCTCCAGTTTCTGATGAGTGCGCTTTCCGACGTAATACTAGCAACTCGTTTTCCGGCCTCCCGTTGAAGTCACCCAACCTTCGCTAAGATGTCTGTACTGTACATCCTCTTGAAATAAGAAAACACCTTGGGGTCCGTTGTATAAAACTTTGACGCGTTTTTATCACAAAGGTGTATTGAAATATATTTAATGTTACGACCTGTGTGACATTTTTATGGGACCATATACATGGATTTTGTTCCTTTGTTGGTTATATATATTTTTTCTTTAAAAGTCCTTCGTTGTAATGTTTCATTTCTTAGGGAGTTATTCCGACAAGTATACCTCAATCCCCATTCTTCGACCCCTCACCTTGAAAAAACTCAGGGTTTGTGTCAGCAGGTGACTTACATCCAGACGCTGCGCTATGATCCTGTATACCTGTATACCTGTATACCTGTGAAGTAATTTAAGGACATTCAAGTGCTTTATACATATTTTCCCACTTTTGGGGTTAGAAGAAGATAGAGGGGAGGAAAACACTTGTACTATCATGATTAATAGAATTTAGTTCTGTAAAAGATAGTGTTAGGGACTTTTTTAACAATATAATTGTTATCAAATTACCATCGTATTTTTGGTAGTTTTAATGGTTTATTAGTAAAAGTTAACTGTCCTTAAAACATATGTATATTTTTTTTAAAATTTGGGAGACGAAGGGAGTAGGATATTCTCGAAATTAATAATGCACAGCTACAGAAAAGCGTGGTTTCAACTAGGAATTATTGGAAGTCTGCATAACTTACGATGACATTCCTAGTCTTGAAACAATGGCCTCTGTACTCTGAACATATAGGCCTACATTCCAGATAGGGTTGAACGGCCGGTTCATGACCCGCATTAAGTTCACCTCTGTGGGTATTTCCAGCCCCTCTTAACCATACCCCTTGGATAAAATTAATAAAAACTTTGAGGTGTGGTGAAGGCCATCAAGGAAGGAAACATCGTGTGTTGTTTAATTCCACAAACAACTCCGATAAACTTTGTTGGTTCGAGTCCCGATGAGTTTGAAGACTTTTAACGTTGTGGGAAAGTAGGTGGGGAATTTTTATATATTAAAAAATCCCTGATAATTGATAAAATATTATTCGTACACACATATCGATTACAATATAGCCCATCAATACTAAACTATCTTCATATTCATGTTTTATATAACTTAGCTTGATGATGTAGTTTGAAAAGTTACTAGGTTCAATTTATGTATTCATACGTTAGGCCATAATTATGATCTGCAGCTGTTGCTTTTTATAAATATTATCAATAACTATAGAACATTGATTTTCAACCTTTTTCAACTCACAGTAGGCCAGTACATCTGGCTACGGGCCTAAAGGTCCCGGGTTTGATTCCCGGCTGGTACCTTTGGTATTTTTCCCTTTAGGAGAATAATACCAATGGTCACGAGGGTTTGGTTAGGCTACGACTCACCCTAGCTCCACAACATCATAATAACTATCATCACATCAGCTCATTGCTGGTATGACGTGTAGACAACCTCCTATGTTTGTACCCTGGACAACGCTAGGTGCCAACAGAGAGGTTAATAGTCTACACATATGGGGATCGAATCTGGACGTCAAAGTCCCTCCCGGTAAGATGGACCAAACGATAAAAAAAACTCATGGCACACTAAACAAGGTCTTAAAATTGTCAAGGCACACAATCAATGTTTTAAGAAGAGAAATCATTATTAAAGTGGTGAGTAATAAGATCGTGCTTAAAAGCTCAATAGCTAAAATTCTAATAATTGTGTAGTTTAAAATAGATAATATTGATCATGGATTTATAAAGCTTTATTTTAATCCTTTATTTTTCTTTTAGATTTTATCTTTCTCCAAACTTATGCGGCACACCTGCTTACCTTTCGTGGCACACCAATGTGGAGTGGCACACCGGTTGAAGAAATCTGCTATAGAATGATACCATTAGTAGATTAAAATATTATTAATGTTGAAAAACTATGATATTTTCTTAAGGCGCTTGACCCTGTCGAGTGCAAGTCTAAAACCTATTTTGTGGGATGGTGGTTGGGAGGGTGAAAGGAGTGGCCTGGCTTCACAACCGACCAAAATATCCTTCCGCACCAACAAGAAAAGATGGATCACGGAAACCGTAGACGGCGCTAGCTACCGGACATGTCTTTTGGAAAAATCATAAGTTTGGAAATATCAGTTTTCTCAAGAACGAGTGAAATTTGTATAGTAATATTGTCAACACCTCTTCTAAGATAATGAATCAATGTTTATTAGGTGTTATATTTTCTTATTTTTTGTTATGCAGCTGGCAGTTTTCTACTGAAAAATATCAAAATTATTTATATTTGATCATTGTTAAAATTATATAGGAGGTGTGTACATAAAAAGTATAACTTAATCAACCTGCTTCTATCTTTGAACAAACCGTTTCCGAAAAGAAAATTGCAAATGATAAAAAAATTCTTAAAGATAAACGTTTGTTCCTATGACTCTGCATATCCACGCCAAATGAATAGGTCCAATCGCCTTAAAGGTCATTCCTATCAGAATCCTAGTGCATAAGTAATTATTTACTTCTTCGTAAGAGCTTTTGAGAGCTGCACTATTTTTTAATTCAGTTTCACAAGCTCTAGCTTAATAAAAACATTTAAAATAGAGTGTTTTTTAAAAATATATTTTACAATTTAATTGTATTTTTTTCCCCAACATCTTAGCTCAAATGATAGCGTTTCTGTTTACTGAAATATGAATTCCGATTTCCTTTCCCGAAATGGCTGAAAAAATTATGATTGTTGAAATGTAGGTTTCCCCTTTCACAGTGATGAATTATCGAAGGGAAATTGGATGTTGTGTCTGTTCTAGATTTAAATTAGTTTATAAATTCTGTGATTATATAATCAGTCGCTTCAGAGAGTGAACTCTATGTAACTCAATTTTAAAAAAAATCCGTTTCTTTTGGTTAGCTTAAGAAAAGCAAATTCTTAAAGTAAAATTTATTCACTTTATCAAATTTTAATTAAAAAACACTTAAAATTTTAAAAATTGAATTTGTGGGTTTTGTTGGCTCTTTGTTTGAGATCAGATAATTTCACAATTCTAGCACTACTAGACAACTGTATCTAATAATTTTGAAATTGAAACTAGGGGATTGAATATTAATTGATGAATAAATGAATCAGGCCGATTAATCTAACGAGATAAATAGATGTCTTGTACACGGGCACTAAATAAATTTTAATTGTTTACATAATCACAACCCATGCACTTTCTTCACCGGGTGATTATATCAGCATACTAGGTTTTTCTATGAGTGCACTCCAAAGGGCCAACCAGTTTTGCTGGGAAAGGTATTTTCACATACCGTCCAGGGTTCTTTTACATGCCACACTTGACTTGGGACCAAAGGAAGAAAGTTGTGCTATAGATTTTTATCACTAAAGAAAAATCCATCCATCCCAGCTGGGTTTGAACCCAAGAACATTGAGTCGTTAAGCGAGAACTGTACCCAAAGACCCTTGAGGTTGACTCTGATTAGACTAAATATTCACATAGGTATAATAATTTGTTACATCAGGGGTGCTGTCAACTTTACGTAACTGATATAATGTCCTGATTTAATCGGAATCACATCAGAATATATCTTGTCACTGCTGGGTCAACAAGTATCTTACTGCATCCATCCTGAGTACCGTTATTTAGGACAGAACCCAACTTGTTTAAAAAAACGAACTGTCTTGTTGGAATTATTTACTGTCACGCGATGGATGCTTCTTGACTCCATGTTCTGATTGAATAACATGATGGGAGATTTACGTTTAAGTTTCTAATATAAAGCAGTGCAGCCATTTTGTTGTTGGTGTAAAAAACACCTCACTTTCTAGATTATGGTGGAATGGAGTTTAGTCTACTGCGAGAATAGCACCTTAGGCCATGTGGCCAACAAATCAGGGGAGTGTAGTATTATCGTTGAATGTGTAAACTATAATTTATAATGTACAGCCCATCTACGATGGGAGAGGTTTAAAGTGACAGCTAGCAAAAGGTTAGGACTTTATTTCAAACAATGGTTAAAATTAACTATTGTAAACCTATCCGGAAATAATTATTTTTTCTAAGTAATACTATATTATCATTAATTATTTCCGAATAGGTTAACATTAGCTAATGTCATCCAATGTTTTCAATGAAGAACCCTCTGCTAGCTGTCACTTTAAACCTCTCCTGCCATATATAGGGTAACTTATATATTTAAATTAAACGGTATTATCTCAGCCGGAGTATGTGTGTGATTCGTGCAGTAGGGATAAGATAAGTAATGTGTTTAGAAACACCACTTTGAAAATGAATAAACTTGTTTCGGCAGCACCAGAAGAATAATAAACTTTTAGAGAGGATAAAATAAAAAATAAATTAGATATCATTCTGAAAATTGAAAAATGACACCTGGACACGGGAATCGAACCCGGGACCTTTGGCTTAGTACGCCAATGCTCTAACCACTGAGCTATGTCCATCATAGACTCTGCCTTAAGATATGAGTGAAGAATGACACTGGGCACGGGACGATTACTGGATAGCTCAGTGGGTAGAGCATTGGCGTACTAAGCCAAAGGTCCCGGGTTCAATTCCCGTGTCCAGGTGTCATTTTTCAATTTTCAGAATGATATCTAACTGAAGTAATTACCATTAATATAGATTCGGCTATTTACACTTAATAAAAATAGATTAGCTAACAATGTAAAAACTAACAACTGTATACCTCATAATTAAGCGTATGATTACATCAAAGGAGATTTAGTAATGTTTTGAGCTGTAGAGTAAAATTATTCATACGGCGATCAGATTGAAATAGTGATTCAATGCATACTTTAGAAAATGACAAACTATATTGGATATTTAACGTGAACTTTCTGAACCAATTGATTATATCGGAACACAGATTTGAGACAAAACACTCTCGAACATCACTGTCAAAGGGAGAATCTTAATTCTGAGAATCTATTTGTCAGCCATGTCAGGAATTGAGTTAAGGGTCTTTAGATCAACAGGCAGTCACACTACAACAGAACTATAGTATCTAACTTTCACACTTTGTTGAGCCTACTTTATTGTATTTATACTTCAAGTAATGTTATGCACTATGCAGAAGTTCATATTGACAGATAGTTTCAATGCCGTAAAAAATAATTATATTTTTTAATCTGTCATTTCACCATGATCACACAAGATTGTCTGGAACGTGAATTACTATTAGTGTCTGGCAAACAATACATAATAATTCGATAAGAATAACCACCAAATTGAGAATGTTGGTTGATAGCCTAAAAAATAGGATATTTTTGCATAGCGTTATTGAGGATTATAATTATTATGACTATGTTTTTTAAGTAGTTTATAATTTTGTACAGCTCTAGAACTGCCTGATATTTTCGTTAACTGCCAGATCAAGGAATTCAGGAGCTGGGGGCCACTTGCAAAATATGGAACCCCACGACCTGTTTTTAAATTTTTGGTAAGAAAAGGCCAAACAAACTTAAAATCGTAAGCACAATAACCCTTATTTTAGTAAAAAAAACCATGGTCCCAGCTAGGTGTACTGAGTTGGTGGTGGTTTTACACTCTCCATACACGTAAATGCGGGTACACTTTATCCACATTCTATCTCCTCATCCCTAGCAAATTAGCGTATTTAATACACATACATAGAGCCAGAACGTATAGTGAGGAAGATGTGGTGATAAAAATATAAACACTTTTTTACATTGTAAATATAATAAAAAACTTAACGTTATAGTATCACTATATATATACAAAATCAATTCTTCCAGGTATAACATTTAATGATTAAAAATATGTTTTCTAGGGGTCCCTTTAAGCAAGGGGCCCATGGCCAAGGCACCCGTGGGCTCCATCTTAACCCGGACCTTATACTAAAAAAATCCATAAGGGTTACATGAATCCCAACATATTTTTGACTCAAATTTTTATTTATTAAAAAATAAAGCTAGTTTTTTTTTTCTAAATGAAAACCTTTCCATCATTAATGGAGACCGTTTTGTTTTGTTTCTCTTGCGTGACTGGACTAATCTGGCATGATAATAAAAGGAATTTAGAATAAAACATCTATAATCACTTAATGGTAATCATCAATGTCCTCTTTATTAAAATTCTTTAGGAGGAAGATATTCAACCAGTTTATCCCGAGAATTAAAAGCATCCCACTTATCTGTGAAGTCTGTTTTATTTTTCCGTCTCGATGTCAAGAGAAGGGGTGAGGGGGGTATACCCGAGGTAGAAGGGGAAATAGGAGAGAAAAGCTAGCGGCGCTTGGAGAGGGAGGGGAGAGTGAGTGAGTACCATCGCTCTAGCAGTTGTCGGCGAGGTCTCCATCGTCATTCATGTTTCCCTCGCGCTCAGCAACGTTTTCAGGTCCGCGATTCCTCCGCTGTAACGGATCGCCGGATGGAACCTCGCCCGCGGCGAGGCTCCCGTTGGCTTCTGGGGGTGCTGCTATGTGGCGCGTGTCTCGCCGTCAGCCTCCTAGGGGTCGCCGATCAACTCCGCGAGCTGTCATCACTTCACGGACCTCCTCCGGTGGTTTTGGAGCCCTCTCAGATGCTCCACTCTCGCACCATCGTCGCATACTCCCTGGAACGGCAGGTGGAGATGGAGCAGAGGGTACCCATATCGTGCTTGAACCCCGTCCTACGGCCAAGACCCTGGGAGGTCCACAGGGACAACGCTTACTGGCAGCGTCCTAATGACCACGTGTACCTCTACTCGGCCCACTACGACGTGCGGCTGCCACAGTATCCCTACGTCAGAGTCATAGGTATGGTGGAGGGACGAGCCAACACGTCGTTGTTCTGCCAGGTGTGGTTCGAATCCCGGCTTGAACCCATCGTCCTGGAAGTCCTCGAGACCGGCATTTGGGTGCCCGAGTGGGACGAAAAGGCGGGAGATGCGGAGGTCGCCTATAGGCCCGTGCTACTCAGTTGCCCTATCCCTAGGGACTCTATCCGCAAGGAGCACATTCCCAGCGCCGTGTCCATAGTACAGCGCCCTTGCGAGCATGCGACGACCCTGCTGGACGTCGCGGGGCCGGATAGGTCGCCAAAGAAAGACTTCGCGGTGTGCGTAAAGGGTTTGGACTTCCCCATAGAGGATATATCCAGAAGATTAGTGGAATGGTTCGAACTAAACGTCCTCTTAGGTGTCGATAAAATGTTCGTCTACGTCTACAGTGTACATTCAAACATCAAGCGTGTCCTGAACTATTATTCTAGTCTGGGGGTTGTGAAAGTCATCCCTTTATCGTTACCTGGTCGTCAGCCAAACACCCCCTTGAAGCGTTCAGAATTCCTGAGGTCACAACTTTGGCAGAAGCGTCGCAATGAGTTGGTCCCGTACAACGACTGCTACTACAGGAACCTCTACACCCACAAATACGTAGTTCCTCTTGACATTGATGAAGTGATAGTACCTGTTCGAGTCCGAACTTGGTCGGAGGTGTTGGACGGGTTGGATCCGAAATCGCTCGAGAATTTCTCATCTTTCTCTGTAAGGAACGCATATTTCTTCGACAGCTTCCCCGTGTCGGGGGAAGACGTGTACCCGAACCACCTGCATGTCCTCAGGCACACGACAAGGAGCGCCAACCTGAGCCGGGAGGATGAGGCGGTGAAGAGCTTCGTGTCGACGGGTGCAGCCCTCACCGTGTTTAACCACTATACCCTGAGGACGCTCGACCCCGCGGTGAGAAGAAACCTAGTTCTGGACAGTTCCTTGGTTCAGATGAACCATTACAAGGCTGAGTGTTCACCGGTGATGGTGCCGGACTGCGTTACCAACTTCCTCAGGTATCGAACTGAGGACCGGTTGGTGTGGAAGTATGGGCCGGAACTCGCCAAGAGGGTGGAGCCCATCCTCAGGAAACTGCGCCTTCTTTGAGTCACACGCGATGACAGGGACTCACGTTGTGATATCTCCGGTCGATTTCGTTACGTTAGAATATATTCGACAAACTGGATCAATGTGAGATATGTTTCAGTGCTAGTGAATTTCATATTATTGTCTCATTAGAAGACATATTGCATTTCAAGCTGATGGGAGGAGATTAGATAATTGTGATAGCTCCATACGAAAAAAATACAGCCAATAACGCCTTTACCTTTTTGATTTCCACTCTTAGGTGAAAAGATAAATAAAAACTGTTAAAGTTTTTGAAAGTATAAATCTTAAGTTATCTATGATTATGAGATATTATTTCCAGGGTCGTAATTATAATTTATTTTAAAATGAATTATTTCTACTTTCGATGAATCGTGTTAATATTCGCAGTAGAAAATACTAAGGAAATTCTAAATGTTTCTTCTTGAAGTATTTAAAAATATTTCAAAGCATGATTGGTTTTGAAGGTGTTATGCATTATATATGAATCAAATAAGTTTCCTTACTAAATATAGAAGAATAATATAAAAAATATATATTATTTATAACACTTTCGAGCAAGGGGGGACTTAGCGCACAAACATCCCCTATTTTTTTTCTGCAAGGCCCTGATTATTACTTTCATGTTTAATTAATTTGATAAATGTTCAATAAATAGGTGACAACATTTTGGCTCCTACTGTGTGGATGCTAAACCTTTGCTGATAGAAGATTGATTTTTACTAAATTAACTGACATAAGAGAGCGCTAAATATTTATACCTGCAAACAAGGGCGTGGAAAGCTACTTTTTCTAAAGGGGGTCTACTAACAAATTCTAAGGGGATCCAGACCCGACTGGCCCTGCTCTTTCTTTTAAATTTGTCATAGTTATCAAATATTGTTTTGATTAAGTAGGTATGTAGAGATAATGGGTGCGGGAAGGGTAGTAAACCTACCTACATAAACTAAAAACTCAACCTATAAAAGTTGTTCTGTTATTTAAACTGTTCTTTTCTTAAGGTGATTCCTCAAGTAGGATTTTACAGGTGATAGAAAAAATGTTTACCTCATTTTCCAGGACCAACTTACTCGGTTCATTCCAAGAAACGTCCTTTGTTTTTCAATACCATATGAATGTATGAGAAAATAAGTATTGTACAGTAGTTGAAATGTTGACAGAGCTAATTTTACAATAGGAAGTTTTATAGGTGTATCTTGAAGGGGAATATTAAAATATTCACTAACTATTATTTGGTTGATTACATGTTAAAACTGTAGTAAGAGTAAAA
This sequence comes from Timema bartmani, assembly GCA_902151455.1. NCBI lineage: Eukaryota > Metazoa > Arthropoda > Insecta > Phasmatodea > Timematidae > Timema > Timema bartmani. Next base: position 16,366 of record CABFWB010001732.1, on the reverse strand, counting down.
AACTTGGATATTTGGTTTTTAGATGTATTTATGGATCCTCTTTAGGGGACGTCCAACAAATTCCACCCCCACCTTTTCTACGCCCTTGCCGCAAATAACAGTTTTTCTTTTAACTCCTAAAATGTTATTGGCTATTCGATATAAATTGTTTGGACATGTTCGTGAGCTTGCGATGAAAGACTTTAACGTTTTTAACTAATTAACCTTTGGCGAATTTTATTTCATGCTTGATTGCAATACATTAGTACGATGTAAAATAGTCCTTGTTGCTGTCATTGGCGGTAAATGTACAGTAACGGAAACAAAAAAAGTGGCCAAACTTCGTTGTGACCAAGACGGTAAAGCAGGGTTACTTTTTTTTTTTTTTTTTTTTTT
>CABFWB010001732.1:0-14238 GCA_902151455.1 Timema bartmani | reverse complement strand
GGGGGATGATTTTATGTTATGCTAGCAGCATTACAAGGCTGCCACAGTAAACTAAGTCAGCAAGAAGCTATCAGAATGGAATAGCCAAAAGGAACCTAAGCAGTAACTTGGTAGTTTTTAGAACTTTAACAATTTACATTTATATTAGAATTTCGCATCTTCCTATAGTTATTAAAATATTGGAAAAAGTAAATATAAAGCTAAAACCTATATATTGTGACACCACCCAAAACACACTGCGACCCCCAGTTTGGAAACCGCTGCTTTATTATAACACACTTTGGAAGCATTTAACTAAGCTCCCTGAGATGTAGAACTCGGCCCCACTTTATCAAAAACTTAGCAATTTTGCCCGGTTTTTTAAAAACATTTTTAGCTGTAAAATAAATCAATAAAAAATGGAATTGATCGATATTCCCACAGTATTTTGGTTCCTGTCTACTAATGTCCTGCTTCATAATCTCATGGAAGTTGCCCTAAAATGATAGCCCCGGTACGTGAATAAACTATTCAAAACATATTGTAATTTATCTCGTGAGGGTGAAGGGACTTTCCCTGACATTTTATGAAATAAAAGATGAAAAATTCGAAATCAGCACTCCAAACAACATGGTTATACAACATTTTATGCAAATCGAACACTAAATAATGACTTTAAAAATGTACCCCAAATTTGAAAATGTTAAGGGATGAATAAAAAACTTATATTTTGTTTAATGTAGTCTGCTCGTTGAATGTATATATACTTTCAACAGTCTACTTAATCAAATGAAAAATTATAAGAGTTGTAACAATGTAACATAGTCCTAAGTTACTCCTCCTCCTTCATTGTTGCTTTGAGTCGATTTAAATTGCTTTCATGAAAGCCTATTTTAACAAACAATGAAATAAGATATATCAGTTCAATTCAAACTAGTATGGATGCTTGCTACATTAGTGTGTATTTCAGAAGTCAAACATTAACTATAACCTCAATGTCCTCCTTTCATCAGTCAGAGCTTTCGATAAGAAAACAAGAAAATGTTGTGTAACATTCCCTGCATTTATGTCTTCAAATTTAATAAAGCCTTAATTAAGGCATTGGCTGTACAACATACGATAGTTTGAATCATAAAACTGTGACAGTCTAACAGCCACGAAAGTCATAACTAAAAACACTAAACCCTAAACAAAACATTGGCTGACAATGCTGCCACTTCAAGCATTGCTGGCTGAGTGAAATCTTGCTACTGGGCAGCTCATGTTCCCTTACGATTCGTTTCCATACCAAATTCGGCATACACTTACCGGCCGTTGTCTCTGCCTACTGACAACAGCGCTACTAGACTGCTTGATTAACTAAGATTTCTACAATCTACTACAGAAGGAATCTCAATTCAACGTTTGATGATTTTTGAAGTTGGGATTTTTTGTAGAGTATGGGTCAACAGTTGGGAAACTTTAAATTTGACTGCATAAGTCTGTTGTTAAGGACTTTCATAATAGAAAGTAGTGGGGTACAGAATAAGCCTAGAATTTCCCAGCTATAGATCTCAAATCCCAATAAATTCCCAACTTTCAAGCTTTTAACCAACATTGGGTGGAGCGGAGCGACACTCCCCAACCCCCACCCCCAACGTGACGCCCCTGGTAAACATACTTTTATTATAAGAGCCTTTGTACCGATATAACGAAACATATTAAAATTAAGACAGTCACATCAGGCTCTTGAATAATTGTGAAATAAATTATATATATAATGTTTAGATCATTCACTTAATATTTTAATAAACTTTGAGCTGATGATGACGTATCTAAAGCAGAAATAAAAGGAAAACTAGTTTAATGTATATCTTCCAAGATGGTTTAGTTTTTAATACAACTCTTTTTGATTCCTTTTATAATGTTATATATTTTCATAACATATTGATTGAATCATAAATAATAATTATACATCCCTCCCTAATAAATTTTAAAATGTGTTTTGAAAGCAAAATAATTAGTTATATTAACTAAACCTGTTACTGGGGTACAATGATGGAATAGACTGGTCTAAGGCTTCAGGCTTGAAATAGATTGTACTGCTAGTTCGAATCTCGGTTGAATGCATTCTAAATGGTTTTTCCCATTTGATGTATCACTGTGGTTTTACCATCCTCCCTCCATGCTAATATATATACACTTCCTTTGTACTAATTTCCCATTCCTATAGGCTCTTATTTTGAGGTGATATAATTTGAGTCTAGTCTAAATAATATACCAAATTAGCAGATAATTTCCAATCGATGTTCTATCACCTCGTAATCCAAAGATTCTGGGCACTGATATGATGTTAAATACAAAACGTTCGTAAAACCTAGTTTACTTGCGAATAGCCTCATCTAACAGCTAGGAAGAGTTAGCAGATCATCTTTCATACATCCATACGCCAAACCATATGAGCTGTAAACCCATGTAGTAAGCAGTGTCACTTTTGATATACAGAACTTTCACAACAAACTTATTTCATTCTTTTTTCTTTCAGGCGTTTTTAAATTATTAAAATATAAAATTATAAAAATAACCTTTTGAATGATTCATTTTTTTTAGTAGCGGCTTCTGTAGTTCACTTAGAAATAGTTTTAAAACGAAATCTTCCAAAAGGCTGCCTTCACTTCATAAATAAATATGGTGGCACTAACAGATGAAGGCGATTGATGGCATCAATCAATACAGCCCTATTTGTGCAATTGTGTTTACAAAATATAAACAATTTATTTTGAACATTCTATTTTGTATGACTTTTATTTAAATTATAATTTTTTATTTATCTTATACTTTAGGGTTTCCAGTTATTAGAAGATAAAATTGTTAATATGTTAATTTTTAATGTATTATTTCATACACTATAATATCTGCTGTTACCATAACCACGAAACAAAAATTTAATAGTTTTATTAATAGTTTTTTGTTCTTTCAATGAGTTATAAAAAAGACAATTATGCAATATTCTTTAAGGAAGTAGGGCCTATTAATATAATCTTTTAATAATGCTTTTTACCAACAATATAGTTCTCTAAGGGTTGACATTTATAATTTTCAAAAAATATAACGTTTTAAGTGTGAATGGAAGAATCTAGAACCTTATTCAAGGTCTTGACTAGCAAACCTAATGGGAAGAGAAAGACCAGTAGGACTATCGATAGGAGGATGACATTAGAATGGTCTTGAAAGAGATAAGGTGTCATTAGGTGAACAGATGGGTCAGCTTAGCTCGGGGTATGGATAGTGGCGTACTTTTATTATTACGGCAGTAAACCTTTTTGAGTTCCTACCATCATAGAGTAAATAATTTTAATTTCATATTTTAATTAGTATTTTACTTCTTTGAAATATTAAATTACAAATACTTCAGCGTGATAATCCTTATTTTTATTAATTATAACAAACTGTGTGGACACATTTTTCAACTGAAAAATTCTCGCTGAAACGGTTCGTTAAATATTCTGTCAAGTATCCAGCGTATTATATTTTGAACATCTGCCAGGGAACCCAAACAAAGACCTATGTTACATAGTTGGCGTGTAGTGTGTGCTATGCTGAGCCAGAAAGCGGTGTACCTTGTCCAATTCTAGTTTGTTTACGTACCACAGGTTGTCGTGCAGGACCTCCCTATTCAACTGTCACGTAATTGTACATCGTCATCTTGCGTGGATCAACTTTATTTATTCTAGTATACAATTTGATCGTAATAAACCGTCTCATTGAATAATATGAAATATGATTATATGAAATATAGTCAACATTCATTTATTTAACATGCAATTTCTAAACACATGACTATGCCAATTCGTGAATAACAAGCTAACCTTTTGCTTGAACTGATATTTTAGGTCCACTGCAGTCGATTCCTCTTCATTGTAAAAGGGTAAATCCCATATTTAATTAAATATAATTAATGTTTTGATCTTGTCAGGAATCGAACACCTGCATTGGTTATTCACAAGGTCTAAGCCATAGCTCTTGAAATAGACTGAATGATCAGTGATGGGGAGTCTGGGATCGAATACCAGCCGAGTAGTACTGAAGGGGATTTTCCCTTAAAGGTTTCCCACGCTTCGTCCATGCAAATATGAGTACACTTCCTCTAAAATCTTACCTTTCTCATCCCTACACCATTTGTTTAAGTATGTGGATATCCTGGATGGGTAGTAAGATACTGTGGCCAAAAACAGGGATCGAATCATGGACCCTTAGACTGTTAGACAGAAGCACTACCATTTGTGCTTAAATATAGGATGGGTGGTAAAAGATTATCCTGTGTTAAGGTGGGAGTAACAGAAATTAAGTTAAGGGCAGCGTTTTTGCAGTTTTTATCCCAACACGTTTTTGGACCAAATAAATAAAATATTGCTCCAGTAGAAACATAATGTTTAATTTTATTCACATGGTGATATCAATATTTCTTGAATGTCTATCAAGGGTGTCCTGGAATTTAATGGCAAATATTTCTATGCATTTAAAAAGGTTGTCTCACATAATATCACTCTACTAATGACAGATATTCAATAACTGTTGATATAAACATGTGAAGAAAATTAAACCCTATGTTTCTAATAGAGCAATATTCTATTTATTTTGTCTAAAAAATTGTTTTGCTATTAAAACTGTAAAAACACTGCCCTTAACTTGTGCTACTAACACTCTTACATTAACCACCATTAAACAATATAACTTATGCTTCAAGAGCACACACTATATTTTCAAATTTTATTTTGGTGCTGTTGCTTACTACCCGCCCGGGCTATCCACACCTAACTGTAATGTTGAAGTATAAATGAGTGAGGTGAAAATAAGAAGAAATTTACATGCGTTTTCATGTAGAGAATGTGAGAAGCCATTTAAAGAAAAGAACCCCTAATATATCTAGCCAGGATTCAAACCCTGACCCTCTGAACACCAGCAAACCAGAGCAGATGAGACTGGTTTATTCCACGTGCCCACAGTTGTAAGTAAAATAAACTACACAATCTAAATAACAATTTACATTTTAACTTTCCATCACTCGGAACACTCATCAGCTATCCGTCAATATGTCCTGAAGATGATGCCTTAGAGTATCGAAACATGTAGAAACAGAACCACATTCCACAAGAAATGCAAGTTTTCAAGGAACAAGGGAATAAAAGATAAGAAACAATTCAATTTTAAATATTTTCCTGTCACATATTATTTATTTAGGTATGCTTTTTTGATGTATCATCAACTAAAAATAATCAAATACATGTTTTTTAACATTAGCCAAGGAATAATCAACTATATCATACACATTTTTTAAAATAATGTTTTAATATGTTTATAATTTTAATGTTAGTAAAATTCTATTCTCTGTTATGAAATGATTGTATAAGGACATTGACTTGTAATTAAATTACTAAAACATTTTTTTCAAAATATTATATTTTATGCTCATATATCCATTAATTTAAAGCATATATCTCTTTGATTGTATATTAAATTGACACAGCTAATAACTTTATTTAAAATTTAATTATTCTAGTAATAATATAATTCGTTCCTTATTACCATTAATAATGTTTTTTAAAAATTTTAACTTTAGTTGAGGGATTACCGTGCACTCTCTAAACTCAAGCCTATATCATTACAAATTAACTTAACCTGTAGAAACATTGTTGTTACTGAAACATTGTTGTTACTGAAACATTGTTGTTACTGAAACATTGTTGTTACTGAAACATTGTTGTTACTGAATACCTGATCTCTTAGCCAGATACAATAGTTTACATTATTTATAATAATGTTCATGTTTATATGGTAAGGGGTAATAATAATTTATAGTAAGGTTATATCTTCTTGTTTATTATTTTTATTCCCTTCTCCTTATTGTATATACGTTTTAGTTTTTCTTCTATGACGACATGTTTCGGTGATTTTTCACCATCTTCAAGTCTTATTTGTGTTAAAGATGATTGATTTTACTTCATACTATTGGAAAGTATGTGAAATTTTACGATTTTATATGGAATAATTTTTAGTGAGATGATCAACGATAACTGTAAGACCTGTAAATAAATTATAAATAAGACTTGAAGGAATATGGTGAAAAATCACTTAAACATGTCGTTATAGAAGAAAAACTAAAACGTATATAAAATAAGGAAAAGGGAATAAAAATAATAAAAGGAAGATATAACTCTACTATCAATCAAGTTTAAATTATATTAAAATAGATGTGAGTATATAATTAATATTTATTATCTTAGATATATCCCAGAATTGAACCCAATATCTGAAGAGTTTAATTCCATACATATGAATTGATTACTTTCCCCCTATCTTAGTTACATCCTTTCTTCTAGATCATGATGGTGTATTTACTAATAAATTCATCCTCTTCTGTTACCAATATATTGTATACATACAAGTTAGATGGGAATGAACATTTTGACGGGTAGAAAAGCTACTTAAACAGTTTTTTTTATATATTTATACGTTAAATTATGTGATATGAAACTGTTACTTTATACATATCGGGTGCAAAGCCCGAAAACGGCCAATGGACTGATTTTTTTCCTCAATCCCGGGATTGGATGTTTTAAAATGACCAAATCCCAAAGTTCTATTCAATTTTGGGCTTTGGTCGTTTCCTAATAGCCAAACCTAGGATTGTGCAACTACTAAACGACAAAAACTTGAAATAACATTTTAGTTCGTTTCTCAACCAGGCTGAGCAATTGGTGCGTGCCCAATTTTGAGCAAAACCACAAATTCAAGAGGGTAAGTGGATCTAATTGATATTAAAACATAACCAAGGCCACTTGTCTAAATTGATTTTTAAGCCTAACCTAACCTAGCTCAACCTAATCTAGTGATTGCATTTTCAAATTTTGTCCTTTAGTAATTGCTACATCCTAGGTTTGGCTGTTTGGGGACGGAAAAAGCCCGATATTGAATAGAACTTCGGGCTTTGGTTATTTTATAACGTCCAATCCTAGGATTGAGCAAAAAAACCGTTCACTGGCCGTTTTCGGGCTTTGAGTCCTATATATATGTATATATATACATATATATATATATATATATGTAAATAGTTTCAATCGCTACAAAAAACCGATAATATAGTAAAATACTATCAATGTTGACGATGAAACAACCTGTTTGTATTTTTCAAAAAGTTCCTTCTTATCAAAATCTTACTCTAGTTGACTAACACTAAAGCACACACTTAAACAGAGCGCTGATATTCTTGACCTGTATTTTACACCGCTAACCATTCGTTAATTATTGCTTTCTGTTGTTATTTATCAAGATATAGCTAAACCAAACTTTGCTTGATTTTCTGTACAATGGGATCAAATCTGAGTAATGCTGGCTTAGAGCTATAATCTTTCCTACACACACAAATACATGCACACATAATATATTATTACTAAAATAACAATGTTACAATTTTATTTTTAAAGAATATTTGCTATACAAAACATCCATTTTATCTTTGTTCCTCAGTTCATTTCTATTCATGTCAATTCTATCGATTTGGACCAAGTTTTGTAAGGATTTATGGAGAAACAAAATAGAGTTTCTCACATACACAATTTACAAATATGGGTTTATCACTTGCTACGTCAGTGATAGATTATTAGCTGTAAAAAAAATTGGGACATAATTTTCAAAATTATTTAAGATTTTATAATTATTTTACTTTTACTATCCTTTCAAGATATTTGCAAATCGCATTGTTTTTAAGGACACAAGACGTAAATAAGAACTTTAAGGAAGGGAATCAGAGCTCATTTGGAAGTAGAACGGAAATCCCACAAGTAGCCTCTCCCCTTATACCCCAATCAAATGCACTCAACCGGGATTCGAAGTAAATCTTGACTTCCCGTACCCTCTGGCACCGAAATAACCTTGCCTGTCATATTTATGTTGGCGTTTCGAATTGAACTATTAATATCGTAGCTAACAACATGCCATAATTCGAGACAAACGAGATGTCTGTGGGATCATTTATTTAAATCGCACTTAGGTGAACAGTAGCGTTTATTATATGATTCCTTCATTCCCCTATGGACGCCAGTTATTGTTCTATAAATCGTTGCATCCATTTTTTCAATGGTTTTTTTATTGGTTTCAAAGCACACCACTAAGCGGAACTGCCAACGGCAGTATTAAAAAACCAATTGGTCTCGTGCTGTGTAAAGTAGCTTAAAAAAAGTCTCTAAAATGAGTCTGCCTCATAAAACCACCTAGTACAGCCCGCGGTGCGGCGCAAGCAGCGTTCATAAACTGTGTCCTCAAGAGTTCCACAAACAGGAAATAAGCCTATTATATGTCTATTACCTCGTCTATAACATTCCCAATATAGAAAAATTACTAAATTATACCTATAATGATGAAGGCTGGCAAGTTAAGCTTTTAAATTATTCGTGATTATTTATTTAAAAACTGCATAAACAATGGGTTTTTTTACGTACAAAGAAACGAATGTATTTGAAAATGTCTTTGGTCTAACTAGTATTGTCTAATTTTCTTGTGAAGGAAAGATTGGGGGACTCAAATCTATACTGGGTTCACTCAGTTGCATTTTCCTTGAATGGCTTTCCCTTGGACGCAAATGAAGATGCACTCCATCTAAAATTATATCTTCCTCTAACCCAGCCCGTTTTAGTGTAAATGTGTGGATAGTCGTGAATGGGTAGTAAGACAAGGCGAATGCAAACAATTGGGAAAATATTGTGTTACAAGCTAGGTAATTTTTTTACACTTTAAATGTATAAATTAAATTAATTGGCTTTGGAGGTGAGTGTTTAGATAAAGCCTTTATATTAGAAACTACACCATAAACCCCATTGTAGCTATAATAATATCATATTATTATGAAGTAAACATCAGGTATTGCTACGAATCTAGGTGGTTATTGAATAACATTATATGAATACAGCTTTGGTTATTTCATGTTCATCTATCTATAGCTAAACATTTGCATCTAGCGTCTAAAGATGAGATGGCAACCTCAAAAACTCTCGTCTAATCGAAAGGAAATATCCTAATAGTGCTAAATTTCTTATATTAATGGAAGTTATGAAAATTCAAAAACTCTAAACTAATCCTCAATTTAACTTAGAATTTTTTGTTGTGACATTGTAAAAAAACTGTATTCTTATGAGGAATACTAGATTTATGTGTCAAGCTAAACGTTTATCTCAGACTTGCGACATTTCTTGTGAAGTGTTGTTGGAGAATAGTTTCTTTCACACATTCAGAATTAAAAAAAAAATATTATAGTAAGTACTTAAAAAGTGAGGATTTTAAATCCATAAGAAGATGTTATAAAAGTTTCTCTAATTTTGGCCTATAACAGTATTTAGAATAGCAAACAATATCTTATATAACGTTGGGCATTTGTGTTTCTGCAACGCGTCTCAATGTTCCGGACCCTTTAAGGTGGGATTGTAGGGGAAGTGAAAAAGGGTAAAGGTTTTAGCAGTTTTTATACAAACACTTTTTATGGTCAAAATAAATAAAACCTTTCTCCAGTAGAAACATTTAGCATGATTTTCTTCACATGATTATATCAACAGTTGTTGAATATCTGTCAAGGGTGTCCTGGAATTTAATGATAACTTTCTATTTTTATTAAAACATTGTGTCATCCAATGCCACTATGCTCATGACAGATATTCAACAACTGTTGATATCACCATGCTAAGAAAATTAAACTACATGTATCTACTGTAGCAATTTTTTATGTTGTCCAAAAAAAGTTTTGTCATAAAAACTGCGAAAACACTGGCCATTTCTCACGTCCCCTGCACTCCAACATGAGCCCTAGTTCGTCTTAGATTAAACCTTGTGGTTATTGAATAACATTATATGAATACAGCTTTGGTTATTTCATGTTCATCTATCTATAGCTAAACATTTGCATCTAGATCTAAAGATGAGGTGGCAACCTCAAAAACTCTCGTCTACTCGAAAGGAAATATCCTAACAGTGCGAAATTTCTTATATTAATGGAAGTTCTGAAAATTCTAAAATTATAAACTAATCCTCAATTTAACTTAGAATGTTTTGTTGTGGCATTGTAAAAAAAACTGTATTCTTATGAGGAAGACTAGATGTATGTGTCAAGCTAAACGTTGATCTCAGACTTGCGACATTTCTTGTGAAGTGTTGTTGGAGAATAGTTTCTTTCACACATTCAGAATTTAAAAGAAAAAATGATAGTAAGTACTTAAAATGTAAGGATTTTAAATCCATAAGAAGATGTTATAAAAGTTTCTCTAATTTTGGACTATAACAGTATTTAGAATAGCAAACAATATCTTATATAGCGCTAGGCATTTGGGTTTCTGCAACGCGTCTCAATGTTCCGGACCCTTTAAGGTGGGAGTGTAGGGGAAGTGAGAAAGGGTAAATGTTTTCGCAGTTTTTATACAAACACTTTTTATGGTCAAAATAAATCTTTCTATAGTAGAAACATTTAATTTAATTTTCTTCACATGATGATGTCAACAGTTGTTGAATATCTGTCAAGCGTGTCCTGGAATTTAATGATAACTTTCTATTTTTATTAAAACATTGTGTCTCCCAGCCACTATGCTCATGACAGATATTCAACGACTGTTGATAACACCACGTGAAGAAAATTAAACTATATGTTTCTACTGGAGCAATTTTTTTTTTGTTGTCCAAAAAAAGTTTTGTCATAAAAACTGCGAAAACACTCACGTCCCCTGCACCCCCGCCTTAACACATGAGCCCTATATATTCTTTGATTAAACCTAATATAATATGTACTAATTGTCGTGACGCAGCTTACCTTCTTTGTGGGCTCACACGTGATTGTGTATTTGAGCCAAGGTCGAGGAATTAACTAATATTCAGAAGACAGAAAATAAGTGGCTTTCTATGCTCGGAAATCTAATGAACTAATAGCCACATTTTTTTTTAGATTTGAAGTAGGATTATGTTCCAAAGCTTTATTTGTAAGCTATAACACCAAGGTTATGGTATATATGAGTAGGATTTCTTTGAGAAAGTGAACCCGCATCTGCATAAAGGTAGAAATTGTGAGAAAATCACAGCGATAAACCACAACTCCCGATACACTTGGCTGAGAATTCAAACCCAGATTTTCGGTCACAAAAACACAGATTATGAGCCTGATACCTTTTACCATGACACCAGTGTCGTCAAAGTTAAGTTAAAGTATAGCCCGAATGGTTAGAAATACATTGTGCTAATAAAAAGTAAATAAAACAATGTATAAAAAGTATTACAAGTCACATGGTCACCGCGTTCAATTTTTAAAGATTGTGTTAATTAATTAATACACCTATAAGAGAGTTCTTTTTATAAATGTTGGCCCCTCCACATCTAGTTTTACTTTCTCAGTCCAAGAGAAAGTATTGTGATCGTGAAAAAAGTATCTCTATATTATGACGAATTTTGACGTTTTGTGTGAACATTAACAGAAAAAAGTGTATTTTACCATTCTGTCTGTCCATAAGTATGTCTGTCTATCTGTCTCTTGCCACGGATCCAAAATGGTTTGATGGATTTTATTCAAACTTGATATTTAGATTTCATAGGGATATACCACTATATGATTTTTTTTTACCATAGCCCTTCAATTAAGGGTAGTTTGCTGATGAGTAATTTTTTGACTTTAAAATTTTCGAAAATGGCTCTAATGGATTTGTTTAAAATGCATATACTATATGATTTGTTTAACATGACAATTAGCACTGTATGATAGGTTTTTGAGCAAAAATTCATTGTTGGGTAATATAATGATGAGAAATTTTTAAATATTATAAATATTCTGAAAGTAGATTGAATAGTCAAGCTATTATATTTTTGGATTACGGCTGTAGCCACATCAAAACATAAATTTGAAATTTGAAAAATAAAATCTGGGCACGGGAATCGAATCCGGGACCTTTGGTTTAGTACATCACTGCTCTAACCACTGAGCTATCCAGGAGTCGTCCCGTCCCCAGGGTCATTCTTCACTCATATTTTAAGGCAGAGTCTGTGATGGACGTGTGGAAATCATTTAGCTACATATGTGGGATCAATTAAAATCACGAGCTATCAGATAATGCAGCCATCTTCGTTACGGGAGGACTTGATGCTGCCGATAATATATGACAATTTTTTTGAAAGTATTTCTAACGATTTGGCTCAAAATTGGTATCGTGGGACTATTTACACTATCAGTAATAATTTATTTTTATCCACTTAGAATAAATTAATCTAGGGGTAGTTTACTTACGACAATAGAAACTTTGAATATTTTGGAAATTGACCTTAAGGATTGAATTCAAAATGGAAATCTGGGAATAGTTTTTCAAGATAAAAAAGGAATCATTTTTATTTTTACAAATAAATAAATTTAGGTTAATCTAAAAGTAATTTATTTTTGAAAATTTGAATTTTGCTAAATATTTGAACAGTTTGATTAAAAATTTACATATAAAGAGTGATTACTGTGATTAACAAGAAATTATGTGTTTGTTTTTATGAGGAACATATTTAAGGGTAGTTTACTCAAAACATATTTTTGAAAATTATCTTCGAAGCCATAATACACAATCTGAGAAAGTTTGTTGCGATTGTGGCGCACCATTTATTTTCTGAAGAACCTGTCTCATGACCAATCAACCGATAAATTATCTACAAATTTACTCTCGAACCACAAAACTTATCTAATTGTGGTTTTCTGCATCCTTCATTTGACAATAGGGAAATTGGGGTTAATTTAATGTTTTATTTGTTTTAAAGTAAATATTTTTTAACTTATTGTATTTAAAAATAAAGAATTACACTATTATATATATTTTATTTTATTTTAAATCACAGTGCCCTACTACCTGATTTGGTTATACTGTGACATAACAGACCTCACCCCTGACTATTTCATAGCTTTCTAATATTTTTAAGTGTAAATATTAGTCAAATACGAGTACATGAAGCTTGGAAAGCTAGCTAGGAATGTCCTATTCTCATAACATTTATTTTATAGAAACAAACACGGCATCTGAATGTTCTACAAATCTAAGAGTACATGGAAATATTTAAATAAACGATGGGAGGTAATGTATTAGACACTTACCAGTGTTAGTTAAATTTTCAATTTTCTTTGAGATGGATAATATTTACAAACATTGTTTCGCGTACGGAGGCTATTGTTTTTGTTGTGTTCAAGCTGGCGCCCCTAGTAGCAATAAGGAGAACTAGTGCGTGAGAGAGAAAATATAGACCAAATAATGTCTTGTAGACATTTAAATGCCGTGAGCTTCGAATTTCGTGATGTGTCGATGTAAAAAGAAAAGTTGATATCTTATATTGATTCTATTTTCGTAGTAATTATAAATAAAAACTGAACTACCAAAATCAAAGCTAATTTTCTAAATAGTGATATTAACAAGTTTATATTTTTAATTATTTAACTTTGTCAACTTTCATGATCATGATTTTATCCATTGTTAAACGTATATATTTTTTCTCAAAGTTTAAATAGTATATATATTTTTTAAATCTTAATTATTTAATTTAAATAACTAAGAATATAATAGATTTTGGTTTACTTGAAAACAATATTTACTTTTATTTATTTGCATTTAAATCAATTTCTCTTAATATTGATAAGTGAATATTTTCCCCAATTTTAAAATTTAATATAAACAAATTGACACATACTTATATTTTTACATTTCAAGTATAACTATGTTACCTTAGAACTGTAGTTATCGGATCTCCACAGGCAGCTGATGTCAAGTTAAACATGAATGATATAACAAATATATAAAATATTATTATCTATTTCAGTTTATCTTTATACAATCACCACATTAATATTGAAGTGTTTATTTATGTGTTTCCTCTAAGCATTTTCGCTGTCCAACTACCAGTGTAAGTCATAATTTTTCAAGTTGCTATGACAGAAAAAACTGAGAATTTATAGTACTGTACGTAAAACTAAGATATTTTCATCACAATACGCATATAATATTATAATTACTCTAGTGGTGAGGGATGAGGACGAACACATTTAAGAGGTGATCCACACGCATTTGCTTACAAGGAGAGGGTAAAACAGTTTAAGGGAAAACCACCCTCAATAGACGCGACTGAGATTCAAACACAAATCTCCCCATCCTCAGCAAGTCAGTCAAACGCGAGCGCGACACCTTAGACAATTGGGCCACCGAAGCGTGTCACTGTTATATAAAGTTAATTTTAATTTTA